>JSUI01006390.1:0-52490 GCA_000833645.1 Huntiella omanensis
AAATGTCACCCACATCTCTCCCCACGATATTCCTCCCCTCCATCCTCCCCCCGTAAGTTCCTACTCTGTCCCCCCCATCGTCAAGGAAAGAAACTAACAAGCTCGTAAGTCGCCACCGATGTGTCCCCCCTTGCACGGCCACATTCCGCCATAAACATAACCTCTATAACCACCTTGCCCGACACCATAAGAATGACAATATCAAGGGAAATGATACCCACGCTCTTCGAAGAATGTACGTGCGGAAGGCGTACCTCACGAGACGCAGACATTTAAAGGGGGCGTTGATGAATGTGGGGATTGCTGAGATAGTCATGCTTAGTGCACCGTTGGCTGTTATAGGCGAGCACACGGGGCTAGAAGATGGAATTAAGGAATTGACAGTGTAGATTTATGAAGCGCAAGTAATCTATATTTGGGTATTTAATCAAAGAGAGCCATCCCGTCTAATCTACCGTCCAAAAAACTCCTCGCCCCATCTCGGGTTTCTCATATCTGCATTTCCGGGCATCGCCACTTCGGCATCCCAACTCATCCAGTCCGGCCCGGTAGCACCACCGGCNTCATTTGGATAAGCATATTGAAGGAACTGTTGTGGTGGCTGTGTCCCGATGTTAGGCTGCTGTGGCTGTCCTTGTGTAGGAGGTTGCACGGAAGCCGTCCCAAGTAACGTGTGCTGTGGAGAAAGGTCGCCCTTGACACCAGCGAAACTGAGCAAGGACTGCTCTGGCGGAGGAACAGATTCTACCGAGTCTTGCCGGGGAGACCTCGAGACATGTGGGGCGTTCGAAGGAAGCACTCCTAAGCCGTTTGTAACTGCCAAGTTTTGTCGTTGCGAAGCTAATACTGGTTGTGGTGGTCGTTGTTGTGGGAGTGCTTGTTGGGGAAGTGCTTGTTGTGGTATACGTCTTTGTTGTTGTTGTTGCTGCTGTTGTTGTTGTTGCTGTTGTTGCTGCTGTGCCCTTTGCTGCTGTTGCATCTGCACCACCATACCATCTCCCGGCACAAAGCCGGGCTGACCAAATCNTGCCGGGGAGACCTCGAGACATGTGGGGCGTTCGAGGGAAGCACTCCTAGGCCGTTTGTAACTGCCAAGTTTTGCCGTTGCGAAGCTAACACTGGTTGTAGTGGTCGTTGTTGTGGAAGTGCTTGTTGGGGAAGTGGTTGTTGAGGTATACGTCTTTGTTGTTGTTGTTGCTGCTGTTGTTGTTGTTGCTGTTGTTGCTGCTGTGCCCTTTGCTGCTGTTGCATCTGCACCACCATACCATCTCCCGGCACAAAGCCGGGCTGACCAAATCCGCCCGGGGAAATCTGTCCCATGAATCCCTGACCAATCTGTCCCATTCCCATAGCCATCCCCATGTGCCCTGCTTGTTGCTGCTGCTGTTGTTGCTGTTGCTGCTGCTGTTGCTGTTGTTGTTGCTGTTGTTGTTGTTGAACCTGCTGCTGCTGTTGAACCTGCTGCTGCTGCTGCTGCTGCTGCTGTTGAACCTGCTGCTCGAAAAAGCCCACCAACTCCTGCTGTGTATGTTCCATTGGTGCCTCCGATGATACAATTTCCGCCTCAAGATCCTGCATTCCCTCCATTCCCCCAGGGGAGCTCCGTTCATCGCCCGGGTTTCCAGTAGCATACGTTAACATGCGCGTGATGATCCGGAAAGCACGTTGGGCTTCACGGCTTTCCAACTTGCGACGCGCCCATTCGACTCGAGAATTCCGAATGAGGGAGAGGAGTGCTTCACGGCCAATTGGTGGGGACTCGTGATACATAGAGTGGTCTTCGTTGTCTGATCCGTTGTGCACTTGGTTGCTAGCATCGACCGACGGGACAGAAGGATTCGATTTAGTTCCATTAGTCGGAAGGCCCTGTTCCCCACGAAGTAAATGGCCAAGCTCAAGACAAAGAATCATGTTTGCCAGAAGGAAGTCGTGGGTACTGAGACTATCCAAGAACCACCGTTTCTTCGACATACTACCGCCCGGCGCAGTCGCTCTTCCTACATCAAACTGGATTTGCAAAACTTCCTGCGCAGCATCGATACACCGGTATCTTGACCGAGCATATTTGGGTTCCGTCCAAGCAGCAGTGAAGAATCTTCTGTGCAGGACAATTTTAGCTTTAAGGTACAGCAAATGAATCCAAGTCCGGTGCATGATCAAATCAGCGGGGATATCAACCGCTGTCATAGTCGCAACAGGATCCATCTTCAATACCAATGGAATAGCTTCATGAGCCATGTCCAATTCCTTCTCTAGACTGCCAATCTCCTCCCAAGAAGGGCTTTCCGCAGCGGCCATGGCACTGCAAATGTTGCTAAAAACCTTAATCAGACGACTCTTGACAATCGTGTACAAAGCCGGCGTCCGCTCGGAATTCCGTGCGCGCGGTAGTTGTGTGGTACCCTCATCAAAATCATCGTCCTGAATATTCCTTGGGAGGCAAACGTCTGAGTAGCAAGGTTGGATGGTAGGTGGCACGCCAGACTGGAAACTGACCAAGACATCTAGTTCTGTCAAGATAGTCCAAAGACGCCGGCGCATCTCTCCTTCAAAAACCGTCAACTCAGGGAAGTGGCATGGGTCCCGATGGTAACCCGAGTGCACAGCCAACCGAACAATAACAGACAACAGAATCGGTGAGCCCGAGTGTGAGTCCTTGGTCCGCATATACTCAGTACCAAAGTACAAGATCAGCGCCTCCAGCTTCCACCGTCCAGGGCACGTGTAATCACCAAGAGACATGGCCCTGGCAGCCAACATCCGGTACTTGACTAACACGGACGTAGCATCACCCATACCTGCTGGAAGCGACTCGCCTTCTCTGTAACAGAAGACAGCTGACCGCGCAATCATGATGAACAAAAGCGCAATCCAACTGTAATTTCTGGTATGTGACGCCTCTTTTTCGTTTTCCAATGGCGCCGCCCAAAAATTGTCGTAATGGCGCCAGAAACTTGGCTGATGAAACATGAGCCACGCCGGCTCACGTGCCCGAAAAAACCTCTTAATGAAGAAATCGACGGTCTCCTTACTTGGTAGCATCCCGAAAACATCTGTCAGAGAAGGGAAATCATGCTTAAACGCTCCCAACAAAAGCAATGGGCCCTTTTGTTCTACCAATATTGGCTCATCATCCATATCCTCATCATCAAATGCTCCAACACCCCCTATACTGTTCAATCTTCCACCCTCCGTGTCGGTCGCCAAAGATCCCGTCATTTCTGTGACATCCTCGAGAACCGCCGCCCAATTCTCCGCGTCTACATATCTCTTGTCGGCACCAAGTGACCCCGCTGGCGCAGGCTTCTTTACACTCGCCACATCGACTACTGGTTTTGTTTCCTCCGGAACTGGCACATTATTCGTCTTGGTGCGAATTGCTGGACCATTAACAGGAATGCCTGCAGCCTTAAGCCGAGTCTGTAACCGATGAACTTCTTCTTGTAGTAATCCGAGTTGTGTCAAAGTGCGGGGGTCTCGTTCCTTGTCGCGTTTTCCGTGATTCTGAATATAGCGGCAAGTATGGCCGATACTGCGACGCTCGCACTGGTCGCATGGTTGAAGGCGATCGCACTTTAATCTGTCGGAGGCAAAGAAAGTCCAGATGTCAGTAACGATTGCGCGCTTGCTTCATGCAAGTAGCCGCTTGCAGACTTACTTCTTATCTCTACACGTGACGCATGAAAATCGAATCCGATTGCGTCTCTTCACCTCGCGAGTCGCCTCGGCGGGTTGGCGCTGTGTGTTTGTCGGCGATGGGATTCCGGCCGTCGGAATGGCGATACCACTAGTAGAGGGCATTTTGATATATATATGATTATGATGTCGTAAAAGCTAGGTCGACTCAAGGGCTATTTGCCCACGATAGGCTAAGCGCACGGTATAAAATAACAAGCGACGTGATTTAGTGTTTTCGGCGAATTTGGTGATGTATATCGTATTCAGGTTCTGCCTGTTATTTCGATGTGTCGCCGTGAGCGGTGGTCAACTCCGTAGATTCAGATTCTTCAAACAGTTCGCAAGCGAGCGAACAAAAGAACAAACGGAACTTCCGTTAAGCAGGGTGTAAATTAACAAGACGACGTAAAAAGGGAGGGCGCTAGATCGAATAAGCACGAGCACGAGGGGTCGAAGAGGCTGTCGAGACGAGGCTGTAGTTCACGATCAATGCGGTCGACAATATAAGAAGTCGAGAAGTTGAAAATGTAATCAGTAAACGGCGATGCAAACGTCACTCGATTGGAGAATATTTTCCCCACAATGAGGCTGAAGGAGGAAGAGCAAATCCAGAGCTAACAAAAAAGCAAGCAGCGGGGTGGAAATCTAGAAGCTGCAAAAAAGCAAAATGTAGTAAAAAGAATATTTCCTCATTTGTCAATCAGGCAATGTCTTGGAGTTGACGGACGGTCGAGGCACAAGACTGAATGTTCTTTTTGAATCAACACTTGGGTGTGTATATAAGTAAACCTACACACATGTATGTATGTATTGAGTATGGTCGTGCGAATAGCAGAAAAGAAGAAAAAAAAAAACGAAAACTCCCAGGTACTCAACCAGGTAGTTAACCAGGAAGAACGAAGGAAGGAACGAGGAGCACAAAACAGGGAAGCGGGGGTGATATAATGCAGGTGGTGACTACGTCGAGAATTGGCCTGACAGGAGTTTCTTTTTTGCGCTTTCTCGTGGCTTTCTGGCAGGTGGTGTGTGTGTGTATGTTCCAGGCAATCTTGTGACGTAGTTACAAGGGCGATTTCCTCTTGTCAATCAACGACTTCAGGGAAGCACTGGGGTGCGCATGTTTGGTGGCGTTTTCGACCGACGGGCGGGAAGGGACGGCGAAGAAACCGGGCGCAGAGGATTTTTTATCGCGGTCTAGAACTTACAGTGGTAGTAGAGGAGCTTGGGGATGACCATAAGCAAGAGTGGTATGTACCAAAATTTGGAGCTCTGGTTACTTTCCATGCGTCCTACCACTCAAGCTCCTGCACTTCACCATCCTCATCGGCTTTGCTTCCACAAACCACTATATCCCCGATCTGTCTACATATTCCTGTACGTACAATAAGTATTCTTCCAATACCAAAGATCTTCTTAATAGTCTTTCTCATCTATGAGGCCTCCTCTCTAAAGTCAACTTGAGTAGACAGTACCCATGCCTAGCTCATTGCTGAGTAACCATTCATTCATCAGTTCGAATATCGCATTCCTTCTCAAATCCTAGTTCACCAATCATTTCACGATTCACTAGGCCTGCATACGTCCCCACTGTATCCTCGAATTCCGCCGACTGTCCTCGTGCATGCTAGGGTCAACTAGGGTTACCCGCGTGTCTTCCCCTCTTCGGCCTGGGTTTCCCGCCCACGAGGTCCCGAAACCACGGGAAATNCATCCTCATCGGCTTTGCTTCCACAAACCACTATATCCCCGATCTGTCTACATATTCCTGTACATACGTACAATAAGTATTCTTCCAATACCAAAGATCTCCTTAATAGCCTTTCTCATCTATGAGGCCTCCTCTCTAAAGTCAACTTGAGTAGACAGTGCCCATGCCTAGCTCATTGCTGAGTAACCATTCATTCATCAGTTCGCATATCGCATTCCTTCTCAAATCCTAGTTCACCAATCATTTCACGATTCACTAGTCCTGCATACGTCCCCACTGTATCCTCGAATTCCGCCGACCGTCCTCGTGCGTGCTAGGGTCAACTAGGGTTACCCGCGTGTCTTCCCCTCTTCGGCCTGGGTTTCCCGCCCACGAGGTCCCGAAACCACGGGAAATTCTTCCTGCTCCCCTATTCCCTGCATTAACCACTATCGTCAGGAATAATAGTGTCGTCACACAACGCACATGGTCACTTCATTTGTCCTCCCATTCATCCTATACTTGTAACGACTGTACTGCGCTGAAAAAAAGTCAATTGCATATAGTAGCTTTGAAAAAACCGATTATTCATCTCGCGTCATCAAAAAAGGCCGTGAAATAACCAAACAAAAAACAAAAAAAAGCGAGCCAAGATGTCGACGTTACCATCAAGACAAAAGAACTAATCCAGAAACAACCCAGTAGCCACTTGAACAAAATCAATGGGTATACCCAGAACCAAGGAAATCAAAACAGAAGCAAAAACTCCAGCAAAAAGGAAGATCCAAGAATCACAACGATTCCAGATCTCTAAAACGTATTCTTCCCATCCTACAAATCAAGTTTGGGCTCCATCAACTGTTCCAACATGGCAGGCCTCGCAGGCTGCGAAGGCATTCCTTGTTGATCAAGGAGCAGTGGCGGTAGTCTGATCTGCTCCTGTTCCCCGCCTACCGGACCAGGTCCTATCGGACCCCGACTCAGGCCGGACCCAGGGCCCGCAGTCCAAGACTGTGATCTTTGGTGTCGGCCGTTGCGAGCATAAGGTGCCAGGGAGATATGGGGCATCCCGCTAGTATGGAGACTACCAGGTCTCGGTAGTGGTGCCAGACGGTCACCATCGCCATTACGGCCAAAATCGAAACTCGAGATTGAACCACGCTCACGGGGGTACTCACGGTTAGAGAAATCGCGGTTTGGCGAAAACGCCGGCGAAGCCCCAGGCGACTGCACATAGTCATCGGTTGGTGTAACAGGCGACTGGGAGTTGGTGTTGTTCCCAGTGCGTCCGGCATTGCCGCCGCTGTTGCCGCCACTGCTTCCACTGCGGGCTCGCTCCATTTCCGCCTGCATGTTCCAAGACGGCAGTCCGGGGCGCCCCGAGTTCATCGTGCGCATTACGTGTGGGACCTGCCCACTGTAACTGTACCCGTGAGCACTGTGGTTGCCACCCATAACAGCGCTGTGCGACTGCACACGACCGTGTCCCCTGTACATGGGCGGATGGTTGTACACTGGGGGTCCTTGGTGACCCAACGGAGGCGGTGGCCCCTGAGTGTTGCCATAAGATCCTGCCGGGCCTCCAGGACCACCATTGGGAGCCATGCTCTGAGAAGCCATGCTGTGAGAGGGCTGTCGTAACTTGTTCATGTTATCACGTAGCGATGAAGATGATGGTCTAGTCATTTCTCCGGGTGTCATCAGACTACGCGACCGGTTGTGGCCGTGCCCAGTTGGGGGCGGGCCTGCTGTGGGTGGACCAGGGGGAGCCGGAGCGCCATAAACTGGACGGCTGAATTGCGGCGCTCCGGGATATTGCCCATTGGCAACTTGCCCTGGAGCGACCCAGCCGGGAGGTGGAGGCCCATGTGGCGGTTGGTGTGTGCTCGGCGCAATATTAGTGTATCCCGGAGCACCGGGTGGTGGAACTCCGGCTCCGTATGGACCCGCAGGGTATCCCATGTGAGCCGAGTAGTTTGCGTCGGGCGTTGACATAGATCTACTGTGTCCACCAGCCATGGCGATACTCGGAACACCGTTGATTGGGTGTTGTGAAATGGACGCTCTCTTCCCACGGTTAGCAGTTTGCCGTCCCCGGCCACCATGAGCGGCCAACGAGTCAGGCGGGATAGCTTCGTTTGCATGCACCGTCTGCGCGTGTTGCCGAAGGTTGTCCAATCTTGTGAACGAACGGCCGCAATGGCAACGGAATGGTCGTTCACCTGTATGACGACTATAGCCAAGAATATCTGTTAGCAAATGGAATCTGGCGAGGTTATGATTTCCACCAGATAACTTACCGAATGTGGCGCGAAAGATGCTCACTGCGAGTGAATGATAATGAGCACGGGGGGTAATCCGTGCAGTAGAACTTGTGTGGCCGTCTCTTGGTCCTCCGTTTTCTGGTTCCTGTAGGGCTATGTTCCGAGTCGCTATCTTTCGACTTGTGGTCACTATCATCTGTCTTGTCGTGCATTGCTGTATCGCCATTCTCGTTTTGCACAGGAGCCGAAGGAGTAGCTTGCCGGATGGCCAATGGTAACTGGCGCTGTGACTGAAGACCGCCCGGTAAAGCCGGTGGTTGCGCCGGTGGTTGTGGCGGTACGGCGGAAGNCATGTGTGGGTCTTGTGAATAGCGAGGGTCATTTTGAGCGACCGGAGCGGAAGATGAGGGGGCCCCGTTATAGACGGGAGGGGGGCCGTGTTGGGTCATGGTCAACATGAGCTGCGACTGGTTGGGTGGGGGACAGGCAAAATGAGCCGTAAAGTGAGAAAATGGGATCTGCAAGTCAGGGCAGTGGATGCTGCACGTCCGAAGCAGCTAATGATGTAACAAGCTGCCTTGTGCGGATTCCTGCCAAATTGTGCCCTGGACAGCAAGCGAGGTGGAGCGGGGCTCTTTCTGTGCGCTTTTGCCCAATGCTGGGGGGGGATCAATATGGAAGAGGTGGGACGAACAATAGCAACGAGCAAGGCAAGAAAGAAAGGTGTTAAAGACGCAGCGAGAAACGACACAGTACGAGAGAAAGAGAAGAAGGGTGAATAGGTGTCTCAAGAAGCTGGGACACGCAGTCGACAATAGATTGTATTTCAGACAAGAGTGGAAGAGGCCGAATGTAAAAGCTGCAGTGCAGGTTGTCTTGGCTTGCACTTGGAGTGTTTGTTTCGATCTTGTTGTTGTTCCTTTTCAAGGCCAAGGGGGGCTTNAAGAAAGAAAGGTGTTAAAGACGCAGCGAGAAACGGCACAGTAGGAGAGAAAGAGAAGAAGGGTGAATAGGTGTCTCAAGAAGCTGGGACACGCAGTCGACAGTAGATTGTATTTCAGACAAGAGTGGAAGAGGCCGAATGTAAAAGCTGCAGTGCAGGTTGTCTTGGCTTGCACTTGGAGTGTTTGTTTCGATCTTGTTGTTGTTCCTTTTCAAGGCCAAGGGGGGCTTTTTGTTTTGTTCCGAGGCAGGAGATGGGAGTGCGAGACGTCGGAGAAAGATGGCCGACAGATTGCGATAGATGAAGGCGAGATCGGTTGGGCGCAAAAAGATGTTTCGAAGAACAGACTCGAGTAAGTTTCGGTCAGGAACAAGGCGGGTAAAGTAGGGTTGAGGGAATGGTGACTATAGACAGGCGGATGTCGTAGTGGAAGAGGGGAAGAAATCCGGAATAATGGATGGTGCGGTAGGTGAAAATAGAAGGGTAGCCGGTAAAAGGGTAAAGTCTTTACGGAGCGTGTGATGTCAACGACCGAACAATTGCAAAGCAAAAAGGGGAGAAAAAAAAGAGAAAAATAAGGACGAAAATCGGAAAATCCAGAAAAAAAAAATCAGGAAGAAATAAAGAGAAGGCGACGAGTGAAACAATAAAGGTGCAGAACCGCAAGTAAAAAGATGCAGCTGTTATCTCTCTCAAGTCCGCAAAAGTGGTCGTCTCCAAAACGTGCGTCGTCTTTTGAGTCTAGCTCCAGGTCCAGGTCCAGGTGCCAGGGCGCTGCTGTAACGGTGGTTGGTGTGCTAAAGTTGTTCAGGTTCCCTTTTGATGGATTTATGATTGGTCTGGGTTTCTGGCCGTTGGAAGAAGGGAGGGGTCGGGGTCTTTGCGGAGGGGTGTGTGGGGGTGTAAATGTAAAGAAGAGACGAAAGCGAGCTGCCAGCGGGCTGGCGAAAAGGCTGACAAGAGGTTTGGCAGCTAGTCGACGGACGAGTAACCTGGCTAAAAATTGATGATGTCAAAGTAAAGAGGGGTCGTCAAATAGATGGATCAGATCAACAAATGAGGTGCAGATAAAAACCGATGTGGAATGAAGGTAAGAAACTTTGGGGCGGAGATGAAGAATGAGAAGAAAAGACAAGTACATTCAACACCGGCTGCAAGGCTGATAATAAAAGTGTGAAAATGTCTTGGACTGGACCAGATTAAGGCAAAGTGAAGTAATAGCTATGTACGTAATTGAAGCTAAGAGGGGAAGAGGACGATTTTGGATACATTAAGTAGGCACCCGGATAAGTCGATTAATGTCGAAAGACGGCTTCTGTAGTTGGACAGTTAGTGTTTCGAGGGTTTCAGGGACCGCCTTTGCTTTAATGGAATGGAAGGCGATGACGAGGGCAAGCAACACAGACTAGAAAAAAAGGCGTATAGAGGGGCCGGGCGGGCGAAGTCAATAGTAAAGCAGTAAAGAGCATAATTGATNTTTGGGGCGGAGATGAAGAATGAGAAGAAAAGACAAGTACATTCAACACCGGCTGCAAGGCTGATAATAAAAGTGTGAAAATGTCTTGGACTGGACCAGAGTAAGGCAAAGTGAAGTAATAGCTATGTACGTAATTGAAGCTAAGAGGGGAAGAAGACGATTTTGGATACATTAAGTAGGCACCCGGATAAGTCAATTAACGTCGAAAGACGGCTTCTGTAGTTGGACAGTTAGTGTTTCGAGGGTTTCAGGGACCGCCTTTGCTTTAATGGAATGGAAGGCGATGACGAGGGCAAGCAACACAGACTAGAAAAAAAGGCGTATAGAGGGGCCGGGCGGGCGAAGTCAATAGTAAAGCAGTAAAGAGCATAATTGATAGATTAAGGCACAGGCGGGTAACAAGCAAGAAAGAGGACCACTAATGAGACAGAAGGGTTACTGGGGATGTTTTACATGGCTTGTCTATTCACATGTGTCTATACATTGTAGTGGGTTTATTGGACCTGCACAGTTCCTGCTTGGGACCTGGTTCCTGAAGGTACCTATAAGCAAGGTCGATTCAGCCGAAGTGGCCGACTCCACTCTTTGTGTTGGGTTTTCTGATATTTTTTGTCATGTTTCTGGATAATCCAGTACCTACAGTTACAGTGCCTTGCAGAAGTGGATTTGTTTTACAGGGTTATTCTATCCACTTCCAAAAGGTACAGAGCCAACAAACGAGGAAAAAAAAAATATGCAAGAGTTTGGAGACAAGGGCTCAAAGCTCAGGCAACGTCCGAGTTCTTGCAGTCTATATGGGTTGAATTGAATCAAATTGACAAGCGGGTGCATCTGTCCAGGACAAGGTGCAATAAATTCACGACGGATTCACAATTATGGGCGTCTGTTTAAACTGTAGGGTTTCTTTTTTCTTTTCTTTCTTCCTTCTGTCGGCTCTCAAAGCTCCAAATCCATAAATGCGAGGAAAGAAAAACTAAGGAAGCAAAGAGCAATGGAAGGAACCAGGAAGGAAGGGAGGAAGGAAGTGAAGGAGGGAGGGGAAAGGGCAAAAAAAACGGAAGGGGCAAGGCAGGACAAGGTAGAAAAGATGCAGGTGCGAGTGTGTGTGTGTGTGTATTGGTGGAATGTTGTAGTGTGATGATGAACATTGTGTGAATTGGTTGACATGCAGGAGGTGATGAGCAGATGCAGAGTTGAAAGGCAGGCACAGTGGATTGGGGCAAGACATTATGTATGTTGTATGTAGGTTCCGTTTTGTTGGCAAGCAAGGACTCGGTCAAAGACACGGGGAACAACCGCCACATCATCCACCTATTAATTGGGTATGTATGTCTGTCTGTGTCTGTCTGTCCGCCCGTCCATCAGACAGACAGACCAATCCGTCCTTCCGCCCGCCCAGTCCTCTTGTCTCCCCAGTAAAAAGTTCATCCACCGCCTTTCCCCTCCACCTAATTTATCAGTGCCAGTGCCCAGTGAAAAAGAAAAAAGAAGAGCAACACAAAAACATACATAACTGACGTCACCATGCCCAACCACGCTAAAGCCACAAACCTCGGTCAGTGTGGATTTTATCTTTTAACTGTGAGCGGGGAACTTGTGTTTAAACACCGATCTTTACGGCCCTATTTGTCTGGCGGGAACGTTTTGATAGCGGGATCTTTTCTCGATGCAACAAGACAAAAGAAACACTAGTTTAGCGCCAAATACATCCCAGTGTTGGTTAGTAAATAGGTCATATTCAGGTCCCCCGATGACCTACTCTCTGTTCTTTTACCCCATTAATTATTATTGCCACAATAACACCCCTCTCTTTGATACCTAATTCAGGCACTGTTCCTGAACAAGACCCAGTTTGAAAAAAAAAAAGTCATCATCATCAATCTAACCGCGCTCCATGATACCAATGACCAACAGTAGGGTTAAACCCAACAAATAATGATCAGCCACTTTAACCAAAGTCTGTATAGAGTCATAAGGCTTTTTTACCAAGGCTGATTCCGTAATTCAAGTTTCACTTTGCCGGATAAGGAAGAAGAACAGTCTACGTTTCAAAAGGGCGACGTGTCGAAGTTTCGGGATGAATGCTGATCAACNCATGATACCAATGACCAACAGTAGGGTTAAACCCAACAAATAATGATCAGCCATTTTAACCAAAGTTTGTATAGAGTCATAAGGCTTTTTCACCAAGGCTGATTCCGTAATTCAAGTTTCACTTTGCCGGATAAGGAAGAAGAACAGTCTACGTTTCAAAAGGGCGACGTGTCGAAGTTTCGGGATGAATGCTGATCAACGAAAGCGAGAAAAAAGGAAGCGTTGAAAGAAAGACTAAAAAAATCAGACAAACGTGGGTAGAAACAGGGACGGGACAGACTGCATCACAGAGCCCATGAGCCACGGTTAACCCCACTGAAACGAAAGTTTATATGTATGTATGTACGCACTCAAAAAAAAACTCGGTTCTTTTTGCCGTTTTTTTTTCTTTCTCGCTGCACGTAGAAAGTCTTTCCTTGAGGTAGGTAATAGAGAAATTCAGGTTCCGGTTTTAGTCTGTTCGGCTTGGTACCTGCGCCCATCGTGCACTTGCGCATAGCAAACTGATGAAATCTGCAAGTCATAACAGAGTATGAATCAATACATGCAGTGTGTCCATCCATCCTTTCAAGGAACCTTTCAAGGAACCCGTGCCAGCAAAGATCAGGCGGTGTAAAGTGCATTGAATTGCTCAAAAACCCTCATTCACTCACCGTCATTTGATTTCAGAATCCCACCTACGCTACGGTCGTCTATCCATCGGAATTTCTAGGCTCACCCAGACTTTTGTCTGCCTGTCTGTCTGCCTGTATGCCCGTCTGCCCGTCTGTCTGATTTGTCTGCCAATCGGCCGACTCAACTAGCAGGACACCTAGGTTGGCGGAATACAAAGTGACCTTGCATGAAAAATTGAAACGCCATTGTGGATTTATAAAAACCTGCTTACGGATTGACAATATCAATGAACAAAAACCCATCCGTTCCTCTGGTCCATTCGGTTCCTGCAGGCGTGTGTAATGGCCCCCAAGACACCATCAAAAGCATCTCTCCATCTAAATTTGTCCACCTACATCGTCAAACAGCGGTGACTATAAGGGTTAACCAAGTATCCAAACCGGATGACGACATGACGACATGACCGGCTAGGATCCGTCATCATGTGTCAGGGGCCTCAATAATGACGAAAAAGACAAAAACGAATAGAAAAAAACATACCCTCGGATCGTGCAGCCAAAGTGACCAGGCGGTGTAAAGTGCATTGAATTGCTCAAAAACCCTCATTTACTCACCGTCATTTGATTTCAGAATCCCACCTACGCTACGGTCGTCTATCTATCGGAATTTCTAGGCTCACCCAGGCTTTTGTCTGTCTGTCTGCCTGTCTGCCCGTCTGCCTGTCTGTCTGATTTGTCGGTCAATCGGCCGACTCAACTAGCAGGACACCTAGGTTGGCGGAATACAAAGTGACCATGCATGAAAAATTGAAACGCCATTGTGGATTTATAAAAACCTGCTTANGCAGGCGTGTGTAATGGCCCCCAAGACACCATCAATCAAAAGCTTCTCTCCATTTAAATTTGTCCACCTACATCGTCAAACAGCGGTGACTATAAGGGTTAACTAAGTACACAAACCCGATGACGACATGACGACATGACCGGCTAGGATCCGTCATCATGTGTCAGGGGCCTCAATAATGACGAAAAAGACAAAAACGAATAGAAAAAAACATACCCTCGGATCGTGCAGCCAAAGTGTCCACCCATCTACATCTTAAACCAAGTCTACCGTACAATATACATATCCGTTTTCACTGCGATTCTTATTCCCCTCCTTCTACCCAACGGACAAATAACTTCCGATGACCCTGCATTTTGAGCCCCCAAATCACAAACATAATTCCGTGCTAGTTTCTTCTTCCCCTGTCTCGACGACGACCCTCCTGTCACCGGCCTTTGTTCCGAAGCACTCTAGTTATACAGTCGCCGTGTACAGGGTCCTAATGTAACCCTACTTTCAACATCTCCCGTTGCACCCACGAGTGAATTGTGCCTCCAAAACCCCCATTATTGGGCGTCCCCCTTTTGGAGCCGTGGAATCACGAGCCCCGCTCTCATGACTTTTGTACAAACGAATCCCACCACGTCGTTTCCTTGCAAAGTACCCAACTCCGACTCATGTCACACAGAACCGACCGTCCAAACAGCTCTGGAACCGAGCCACCAGGGCCCCGGATTAAGATGATCTATTAAGATGATGGTAGATATACAAACATAAAACACTGTGTCGGCTATTCATATCGCCCGACTATACCTGATCTTCGTTCAATACCACCCTTATGACCCACCCTCTCTCTTTTTATGCCCGGATCAAAATGAACCGCTATCATCGCCTTCAGTTGAGCGTACGTACTTGCGGATATATTTGTCTCGGATTCCTTCTACCCATACCTCCCATTTCTGCACTTGTCCGTTGGCCAACATGATCTCGCCACGCCGCAACAGACCTTCCATTGCAGGAACCCGGAACCATGAATGATTCGGCTTACATACAATGAGTCGAGACACCTGCAAACTAACAACCCCATTTTTGTGTACATGGTCGAGTTTACCCGCCAACTCAGCTCGCACATTGTGGGATCCGCGTCCAGGAACCTTCTGTACTGCTCGTAGCGGGTCTTGCACAAGAATAACAGTCTCCAGACAGTCCACGCAGTAGACGTCTAGACAATCTGTACATACAGCAAACTCTGGCTCTCGTCCAATAGTACCCAAACACTGTCCACAGACCCGGGGAGCTAACCGAGCATATGGCAGTAGCGGCTGTGTCAAAGCTTCGCTGGTGCCCAACATATCAGAGATAGCTTCACCAGTTGAATCGGGCGTACCCTCACCTTCTGCAACCCAAGTTGTACTGCTATGTACAGCTTTGCGCATGCTTTGGTACAGGGCTTTGGCATTGTCAACATCACCTAATGCTACCAAAGCTCGGCACATATTGTCCAAGGCATACGAGTCATTCTCAGGTTCGCCATCCTCAAGAATAGTCAGGCTCTCCTCAAGAAGCCCACCAATCAGAACACCCGAAAGTTTATCGTTACCCGCAAGTCGGTACAAATGCCCACGATACAACATGGCATCGTTGACATCGAGTCCGATCAAATTTTGCGGCATATCTCGATTCTGGTGTCGGCGTAAGTGGGCTTGCACTTCTTCCAAACGATCCATCAGTGGTTTTGGAGTAACTGAACGTGAACCCATGGATACCGCCATGGTCTTGTACACTAGTGCCAGGCTTCGTAGTGAAATTAGGTGCATACGGCGTACCAACAAGCTTCCCCTCAAGTGGCTACCAAAACTGAGGATAGCCATATGGATATCAATACTCTTTTCGTACTCCCGTGAGTAGAATCGAAGCATTCCCAGCGCCAGTCTCAAATAAAGCTCTTTGGCCGGATCCTGCTGTCCAATAGCCATTCGGATACAGCCATGCAAAGCATCTGCTAAAAAGGAGACATCACCACATACACACGCTGCTCGCGGAATAGTCCACTCTGTCAGTGTACCAAGCGCTGCCTGATGAACCAAAAATTCGTGGAGTCGCTTGTATTCCGACTTCTCTCCACCTTGTCCTGGTTGTAGTGCCATCCACTTCATTAGTCCCATGATTTCAACTTGTTTGTTGTGCTTGCCTAAGACTGCAAGGTACGCTGCTTCCGGTTGAAATTGGTGCTGGTCAATTGAATTGACAATGGCCTTTTTGTAGTACTTCAAGGCTTCATCTATTCGGTTCAATTTGTGATAGCAGTCTGCAATCTGTATTTGCGTGTTGTAGAGTCTCCACGCGCTGTATTCGACATTGCGACGTCTTATACCCATTTTTCTCTTTGCTCGAAGCTCCGTTTCTAAAGTCTCGCACATCAAACCCCGAAGTAATGCCTTTTCGTAGTCTTTGTTTACGTAGTGACAGTACGCTATCCGACCATACGTTTCAACCATGTTGCCGTCGACAGTAAGGGCTAATTGATAGTGCTTCATTGCCTCTGTTGTCATCTTAAACACAAGGAATGTGCTACCCACTCGTCGGTGCCAGTGTCCCGTTTGTGGAATATGGCACGCCCACTCAAGTCCTGTCTTGATGCGCTGACGTGGAGAAATCTGGGCCCAACTGGTGTTTGAATCGTCCCAGGACCGACCAGATTGCACATATGCGACGCTGTGTACAATCTTGAGACACTGTACCGTGGGAATATACTGATCAAACGAAGGGTCTAACCATGCTGCGGCGTAGAGGCGTCCAATTGCGTCCACCAGACCACCCTGTTTGTTCAACGCACCAAGTACCCACACAGAATCTCTGGGTTTGAGATCACGCCGTACCTCAGAATCCGACAGCCACTCCGAAAGACACTTTATGTTGGCGTCCGTGAAGATCATAAGACTATCTTCCTGCTGCGTCCACCCAAGGATGAGCTTGGCATCTCTGAGTAGTCGCACTAGGCTACGCCCAATCGAGGCTTTGTCATCTGCGCTAGTCATTGAGCGGTCAACGGCGACCAAATGTTCTTGCCAATACCATGACGCATATCTCCACAGGTCAGCTCCGGCCTTTTTGCGAGGTACCCCATCGGGAGAAACTATCGTTACAGTGCCCGTTAAAACCCGGAGACATGTCTTGAGGATATGGAGATTTGCTTGGGCAGTGTCAAACCCAATACACTCTTTATCGGGGCCTCCAGGCGCAACGCATTCCGTATGCTTGCGAAAGAACTCAGTGATCGAAGCATGGAAAAACGTGACATCGGTGGTCCAGATGTTGGAGTCGAATTTAAAGTCAGGCTGTGCAATATAGTCGGGACTATGAGACTGTATGCGATACTCTTCCGATGCCCTTAGGTTCGGTGAGTTGCCATGCCGTTCAACTTGCCGGACTAAGTCTGCCGTAGTAAGTCCATCTTCGCGCAAAAGAGTGAACAAACAAGCGTATGCGCCACGTAAAGACTCCTCTAGATTAAGTGGAGGCGCTCCAAAGCGCAACTCAAATGTAGCCATTATTTCACTGAGTTTGAGAGTTTCTTGTGCACATGTCACCCAAATCAAAATCTCATTCAAATCCTTAATTTGACTTGCACTGAGTGTTGACTGCAGCCGTGCAATAGTCTGGCGAAGCATGTCGTCGGCTTGTTGTGGGTAATGCGCTACACTTTCCAAAATGGATAATATGTGGGTGTTGTTGTTGAGATCCGAGAGCATGTACTGAGCCAAAATAAAAAGGCCACCGACTTTTTCATTTAAAAGTCGAATAATCGTTTGCCTCATTGAATCGTCGGAACGCTTGAGGATGCGCGATTTTTTGACTTCCTCAGTAATGAAGGCCTTAACATCGTCCGCCACGAGGTCAGGAGTCATCACCAACTGCCCAAGACTTAGACCGTCTAGTTCATGCAGAGAAGCGATACTGTCTTGCATCGACGGTCTCCCAGTTATCAAAACCTGGATGGAAGCATGCTGGTCTCCACCCTTTTGAACTTTGATATCCCGGAAGAGATCTAAAAGCTGGTTCATCTCGGATGGATCCGCCTCATCAATCCCATCTAGAATAAGATACACTGTTCGCTTGCGAATGTCGGTGGCCAATGGCAATTTGAAAAGCTGCATGAATGCGCTTGGGACTGATTTGATATCTTCGCTACTTTGCAGGTTTTGAAGAAGTATTTTGGAGTAAAAGTCGTCATCCTCGGAGAGAATATAGGCCATATCACACAAAGCCTGGTGAACAGACNGAAGGCCTTAACATCGTCCGCCACGAGGTCAGGAGTCATCACCAACTGCCCAAGACTTAGACCGTCTAGTTCATGCAGAGAAGCGATACTGTCTTGCATCGATGGTCTCCCAGTTATCAAAACCTGGATGGAAGCATGCTGGTCTCCACCCTTTTGAACTTTGATATCCCGGAAGAGATCTAGAAGCTGGTTCATCTCGGATGGATCCGCCTCATCAATCCCATCTAGAATGAGATACACTGTTCGTTTTCGAATGTCGGTAGCCAATGGCAACTTGAAAAGCTGCATGAATGCGCTTGGGACCGATTTGATATCTTCACTACTTTGCAGGTTTTGAAGAAGTATTTTGGAGTAAAAGTCGTCATCCTCGGAGAGAATATAGGCCATATCACACAAAGCCTGGTGAACAGACCGGGTCTCTGGCCTATTCTCGCGAAAGAAGAAATAAGCGAACGAATCAACCGTAGTGTTAGGGCTGTTCTCTAGATCATTTTGGATCCATGATATCACCCGAGAGGCAAGGTAGGATTTTCCGGTACCTGAAGGATCATGTTAGTATAGCCCAATCGAGAAGACAATCAGCCTCAATTACAACGTACCTGGATTCCCGGAAAGCCACAAAAACTGCGTTTCGCCCCTCACCCACGCTTGATATGTAGGATCCAGAGTGACCCATTCTCCGGTTCCAACTGTGCGACTGCGTTCTAAGAATCGGTATCGGTCTTCTGAGTATACCGAAGGGCGTAAAATCTCTTTGATTTTGATGCGATTGGTAGAGACCGATTGGGCTCTAACCTGGGACCGGAAGTGGTCCCACTCCGTCTCCATGTGATGTTGAATGCTCACTGCATGCTTGATTTCAGCCAAAGTCTCCGCCATTACAACGCTAGTTTCTGTTTCTACTAGTCGAGAAAGTTTGTTCAGTACCTTTTGCACAGGACTCCCACGGCCAGACAATCTTCGAAAGTAAGCTGCAGTTCTGCCGCTGTTGATTTCAACAATGGAAACGAGCATCACCTCGAACAAAGCTGCTAGTATTTCAATGCATTTTACTCTCAAAGGTTTGGACATCTTCTCTTGAGTATAGAAATGCAAGCGTGTTGTGAAGTCCTGTAGACGCTTGAAAAGGTCTATAATTTGGTCGTATGCCTGGCTCACTCCCTGCGCGGCCTCGAACAGTATTCTAACGCCAGAAAAGATAGCCATGGAAGGAGGAAATGCTTGCTCGGCAATTCCACTAAAACTAAGCCCAGTAGTCATGACCGGGCGGAAGACTGCCCCCAGAATGCTGATTAAGATTCTTTGATGTTCTCGAAATGCTCTAAACTTCTCGTTTTGCAACGTAACAGCATTGGCTAGTTCGTCAACACTGGTGATTGATAAATCATTTAGCTTGATTCGTTGATCCCCTTTGACGGCCTTTTGGTATTGTTCGTAGGCTTCGGCCACCAAGTTGTTGAAGAGTTGATTCATTTCTTCGCGTTCATCTTCTGGGGGGTCATCGTGAACCGGCATGGTGATTTTTGGTTGCGACGGGGACTGGCGCGATGGCATGATGCCGGAATAAATAATCTGGAGTTGACTATACGGGTAACCGATCTGGGTTGAGAGTGAACGTCGTGATCTGAGTGGTGTATATTGAGAATGCGGCCGGCGTTTTCTGATTAGGATGGACCTCTGAAAAGAGCGACAGTATTGAAGGTTGGCTGCGGATGTGAAGGAGTTTTAGAGACCAATGCTTTGGCGATTCTAACAAACATGGGATTAGACTGTGGCCAATGGGATATTAGAAAGTGTCATATTGGTCTTACCTCCCAATACAATGTCTTAGATCAAAATGCAACAGAAGAGGTGTACTTTTGAAGGGAAAGAGGGAGTTATCACTATGTCGTCACAAGTGATGTTTTCCGAGACACTGCCTGAGCGATAGATAAGGATGTTGTAAATAGGAACGAGCGTATAATAGGATCAACGAAAAAGAGCGGGTTGATACCCGGGGTTTTATAGAATCAAGAGAAATCAGAGGGTGTCGTCAAAATAGACCGTGAGGCTTAAGCAAGTAACACAAGGTGCCGAGGCGTACGAAGACGGCGGTTAAAGAAGATGGTGTGGTCAATTACAGGTCGTAATGGTGGGTGGCGGTAGTAGTGTCAGCTTGCAAAGAGATGACACAACCAGGTATCCAGGTGATAGACAAAGTGTACATAAACTGTTAAAAGGACGATATACTAGGAGCTGAGGAGGTTGTTGTCGTGATGTGATCTGGTGAGTTAGACTTGAACAGATGACCGAAAGCCCAGAGGGGTCGATGTCAAATACTTTGCTAGAGCAAAATAAGAAACTGCTATGGCGTTTGCCAACATGACCAATCAAGGCCGCAATTCTCCAAAACACAGGCATCAGAGGGACACTCCCCAATTACTACACCAATAAAGTATAAGATTGAGTAACTGACAATGGCGCATAGTGATTGGTAATATTCTTGTTGAAACATCAGCGCCAAAAATGACATGAGCCCCTCTTTCGCATCCATATGTCACGTCGGATGCCTGTGACGTCATTTGGGCCATATTCTAGACTTGAACTGTAATCTTGCCTAACATGAAATCTTACAGAATATACGAAGGACAGTACCAGTTTACCTGCATCGATCATTTATGGAATACCATAGAGCTTGTAGTACAAGTCAAGCCGGTCGCAATTAAATTCCGAAAAATAAAAAAAGTATAATCACCACGTGATGTTTATAGGCCGGCAAAGAATTGTGCGTCAAAAAGACCTACAAATCTTCAGGTGGTCTTTTTACTCCTAAAGAACGTCCCCAATGCACCCATCAGCTCGGGTAGTCCCTTATCCTGACTACCATCAACCATACCCTTTTTGATCCATCCCGGAAGCTTATCTTGAATCCGCGGGGTTCCGTAGCGTCGGTCAGCCAGGATAATAGCCGCGTAGTCATTCCGATGACGAATTGCACGGCCAATACTCTGGTTGACAGCTCGCATGCACGCATTTTCGTAGAAGTCACGAGCCTCCTTCTTACCCATAGCCACAGCCTGTTCTCGTGACAGTGGCTTTTTGTTTTCGCCATTGTCTTTCGCCGAATCGACCGGTTTAGTGAGACGATCGACGGCTGCGGATTCAATATATTCCAATTTTGCCTTCCAGTCCGACGAGTGAATATTGGGAAAAGGCAGCCCGACTATGACAACACATCGGCCTAATTGGTCCGAAAAATTAATGCCCTCGCTCATCTTGCCTCCGACGACACCAAGCAGTATTGCGCCTTTTGATTTTGTTTGACCTTCAGCGGGAGGTAGCATGATGGCGTCGGTATAAGCTTGGAGGGTCTCATCACTTGACGCGGTTTTGGTTTCACAAAATACAGCCTTGCGTGACTGGATTCTGTTCCAAATACTATTTGGATTCTTCCCGTCACCCTTCCAAACATTCACGACTTCATCAAGATAGCCATAACTAGGGAAAAAGACGACGACACCGTCAGGGATAACTGCGCACATGTTCAACAATGAAATCCCAAGCTGTCCAATCATGGCCTTGTCGCTACGCCGCTGAAAACTGAACTCAAAAGTACCCTCCGGACCTTTTCCTAACGTCCAAACACACAGATTGGATGGTGGAATCACATGTCCACAGCTTAGTGTAGTAATCTTTGAAGTAGGTAGCTGTGGAAAAAGATGTGATGTATAATCGTCAAATGGTGACATGGTTCCACCGGCAAGAACAACCGCGCGTGCGCTTGCGGCGATTTCAGAAAAGGCCTCAGTGGGTGACAACAAAAGATACGACAGTTGCACATCTCTACCGTCCGGTCCAGGCTCCAACTTTTGGAAGAATATGCGACCTTCAAAACTCAAATTTGTCAATGCCATCAGGAAAGAGATTAAGGTTTGTAAGACTGGCTTTGTAGACACGGCAGTTGTGGAGTTGTTTGTTCCCTCAAGCTTAGATTTCTCCGTTTCAATATGCGAGACATAGCCCTCAATCTTGTAGGCTAGCTTCGATTCTTGTACATATTGAACAAGCTGATACAGATTCACTTGATCAGCTCCTTTGCGACTCAATAGCGCAGAGGCAGTAACAATTCCATGTTCAGGCTAGTTTGATTTCAAATCGTTAGCTTAGTACGACTTGGTTCATGTTGACAGGTCACAAACCTTTCCTGACTGGGCATCGGTGAGCCATGACGTCAGACACTCCATTATACGACCTACTCTCCCAATTTGTACGCGGTTTTCTGGTTTGAGCTTTTTTCCAAACTTCTTAATGTACACACCAAGCATCTGACGGCCACGCTTGAGATCACTGAGTTTAATAGATGCAGCATGGACATTGGCGATTGCATCCATGATATTGTGAGCCTCGTCAATGATGACTACATTTCCGGAAATCTTGATTCCGAGGGCATCACGTGCGCTTTTTTGAAGTAGCAGTTGATAAGGAAGGGTGACAACCTCCGCCCCAGAAACAGCAGTTCTTGAAGCATAGTATGGACAGACCGTGAGTTTCTTGCCTAGTTTAGCCATGTCCTCAATGTCGGGAAGAGTTGCGAGCGCAGTATCTCGGAATTTGTGTGTTTGTGATAGCAGCTCTTCACTGGGCATGAAGCGACATTTGCCCCCGGCTTTTCCTTGTGCCATTTCCGAACATCGATCGTTGATTGCCTGCACAGAAGAAAGTCTGTTTACCGAGGGGTTGATACACAGGTTTTTACGAGAGGATAATGGAATAACTTTGACTGACTCGTTAGATGGTTTGCCTGTATCACAGGAGCGTAGCGACGTAGGAAGACTGGAGGGGAAGTTTGGACGTCGGAGTTCAGATATGAACTGGCTTAACTGAGAATGTGTTCTCGAGGCGTAAAATATCTATACAGAAACGGTCAGTAAGCAATCCGTGATGGAAGACACCACGTGCATCGCTATACCTTCAAAGGCTCCTCTACGATCTCTTCATCGTTCGCAGCAGCGTTTGCACCGCCCATTCCAAGACTAGCCAGCAATTTGCGAGTCTCTTTACTTAAACCGGACAGTGGGTCGCTTTCATCTCGCCCACCATCAGTGACGTCATCTAACAAAAACCGGTCTTCATTGTCGTTTCCTTCATCACCTATGAGTCGTGATTCCTCCATTCTGCGGCGCTTGGTTAATCTCGTTTCTGCATCTCTCTCTTTCTGTCTAATCTTTTCCAGTTTCTCTTCTCTCTCTTCCCATTTGGCAGCCAATTCCTGTCTCTTTTGGGACAGTAGTTGGTTGATGATCCATTCTGGCTCGTCGACATATTTACCCTTCATTTCGTCTACAGTTCGGTCGAATTCATAGGCTTTGTGTTGGCGGAGCCACGTCATTGCCGAGCAAATCAAGGAAAGCGATTTTCCGGTACCTGTTGGACTTTCAATGATGCCAATCTGCCCATCACCTTTCTCTAGAACGCCATATACAGCCTTCATGAATTCCAGCTGTACATCGTATGGGGTATAAGGATGATTGAACTTTTCATCCTGGTGTTTCAGTTGAAGGGTCAAAGTAGAATCGGTCATAACTGCGGAAAATATTGCTATTTGAAAAGCAGCAAGAATCAAGCAAGAGTGATAGTGTAAATGATGTTTATTACATCTGTATCAACTTGGCTATCATTGGTCAATCAGTACGCGGTGAGGACGACTTTAATCTATCCTAAATAGGAAATCATTCCAACGCTAGAAACACGATCTCACGTGGCGCTGGTCATGCTGATTAAGGGTTGGTTTGTGGCGCTCGACGTGGCTGAACGACAACCCCTGCATTTTTTTACTTTAGACCCTAGGGCTAACAAATATTCTGTGTGAATGCCCCACATTATTTTTCGCCCCACTCATGGCTGGCAAGCCAGTTGAGCAAAATGAACATCTCGATTAAGTGAACCGGAATTTCTTCTGTTTTTTTTGTTCTCCAAGCATCCAAAGGTTTACCCCAGGACAACCTATCAATATGCCCACCAGATTCACCAAGACCCGCAAGCAGTATGTTGCCGCCATTACCATCACCATCTCGATCCGTTCATCTCAGTTCCGCCACCATCTGTATCGCCCAATTCGAGAAACAATCAACCAAGGCAACATTTTCCCTCTCGACAACCACCGCTTCTTCACATCACCAAGATATATCGTTAGAAATATGGTTGGAATGGCCGAGGAGCTGTGTCGATTGAAGAATTGATGTCCTTGGTGGATTTCTCGACGGCGTTATGGATGCGGAAACCGATTAGAACATTATCTGGATCGAGGGTCACCACCTGTTAGAAAATTTTGCTAACTTTCATCAGCCGCGGTCACGTTTCGGCCGGTAAGGGTCGTGTCGGCAAGCACCGGGTATGAATATTCTAGTTTCCCAAACCGCTATCTCTCGAGATAAATCTCTGCATTCACCACCTCACCACGGAGGGAATGCATGAGTTCTATGGACTTCCCGACCGAAAGGTCGTGGACATTCCCTACTGAAAAGTAGTGGAAGAGTTAGGGGCCGCAAGGATCCGAAATACTAACACCTATCCATAGAAACACCCCGGTGGTCGTGGTCTTGCCGGTGGTCAGCACCAGTGAGTTATATTCCGTCTAATCTAACGCTAATCTGTGATCTTGTTTTGCTGACTGTTTCTTTAGCCACCGCACCAACATGGATAAGTACCATCCCGGTTACTTCGGTAAGGTCGGTATGCGCTACTTCCACAAGCAGCAGAACCACTTCTGGAAGCCCGTGATCAACATCGACAAGGTACATATCCACCCCACTCCATCCGGCCATGAGTGACGAGCATCCGGAGGCCATGTCGAAGTGTTCTCCATTCCATCAATACTTGAGACACTCGATATCGCCAACCACTCGTCACCAAGCCGGCCCACCTCCACAAACACTTACTAACACCCCAAACAGCTGTGGTCTCTGGTTCCCCAGGAGACTCGCGATGCCTACGTCTCTGGCGAGAAGAAGGACACCGCCCCCGTCCTTGACCTTCTTGACCTCGGTTACTCCAAGGTCCTCGGTAAGGGTCGCATCCCCGAGATCCCTATCGTCGTCCGCGCCAGATGGGTCTCCAAGCTGGCTGAGGAGAAGATCACCGCTGCCGGCGGTGTTGTTGAGCTCGTTGCGTAAATACCCTTACGATAAAACGTAATTGTTCCTTTGCATTTTACAAGACAGTACAGCGGCACAACCCCAAAATAAAAAATCTGACGTTAAAAAACTCATAAACCATCAATTTTTCTTCCTATTGGAATTTCGGGTCTCAGCTGACAACCAATCTGTTTTAACAGTCCTGGTTTTGTTATTGTCAATGAAAATAAAAGCTGTCTTCGTCCACTTCATGTTGTTGTATCGTGCATGTAAGCGTGAAAGTTTGCAACTGACCGGCTATCTTGAAGCAAAATAACCCTAGCATATACAACACAACCCTACCAATCGACCATATGACATCACACATTTGTGCAGAATTGAACGGAAACAATGACCAAAAAGAAACGCCGTGAATTCCGTATGAATCTATATCTAACCAGTAACAAAACACAAAATAGGACCAATAATAAATACAAGGCCTCGCTCTCAGCTCCAATTCTTAAAATACGTCATCTTCATTCACCGCATCATTGGCGACAATTTGCACCTCGTCTTCTTCTTCACGTGGCGGCAAACCAAGCTGCAAAAATGGGTGTTCCAAAGCCTCAGCGGCTGAGATACGCTTCTGAGGGTCTAACGTCATGCATCTCTTGAGAAACTCAACTGCCAGTTTCTCTTCATCATCAAGCGGACGACCGTTTCCGTCAGGTCCGCCGTCATTGCGGCATGTGGACCACAGGATAATCTTTTCCAGGGTGAACCCATTAAGGCCAACAGTTGGAATAGTAATGTCCAAAACGCAACCGTGTAGGAGCCCAGCCTTCTTCATTTCACGTTGACCAAAAATAGTAGCAATTTCGATCATCGCATCAACATCGTCAGAACTGTTGAAGAAGGGGAATCTTTTGCTCATGATGGTGAGCAGGATGACACCTGCGGACCAAATGTCGAGTTTGGTTGTTTGTTCAGTGCATTTAAATAACACTTCTGGAGCTCTGAAACCTCTGGTTCCAGCACGATTGGCTCGGCGGGATGGGCGTGTATCATGCTTGGGGTAGCACGCATACGAGTGTTGATGAGATTGGGCTGCCGCTAGACTAGACTCAACCGTCTCCCGACGCTTGTCTGGACGATCATGGCAGAGACATTGCTTGGAATCTACACCTTCGCATTCAGCAAGACCGAAGTCAACGAGAACGCCTCTTTGGGTCTCCGGGTGATAAAGAAAATTGGTAGGTTTGATATCACGGTGTACAATGGCCTGTTGGTGGACATTTTTGAGGGCAGTAAATAGGCAACGGAGGTAGATGGCAGTATCACGCATGGTCATACTGCGAAAGTACAGCCTGAAATCAGAATGACGAAAGTATGGGAGGATAGCCACAACCTGATCGTCGGAACGGAAGGCGGTAATCAAGGGACAAACAGCCTCACAACCGCGAAGCTTATAAAGAAGTTCAAGCTCGTTAAGGATACGCTGAGGACTGCTGGTGACGTAAATCTTTTTTATAGCGACAAACTTGGCCATGTTCTTACGAGAGCGGGCACCGCCCTTTCCTGGAGGAGCCTCCCATTTATAGTCGTCCTTCTCGATATCCCATGAATTGTCATACCTGTCGTATAAGAGGTCTTCGGCCTTGTAGACAGTGGAGAAAGTACCTAGGTTAGAGAGAAATGGTTAGTAAGTTGATAACATTTAGAATCGAATGCGATGAATGGCTTACCTTCACCAATACGCTTGATTACCCGGTATTTCCCCTGAAGTTCTGGCACAGATTTTTGAAATTGTTCGACGTCTTTTGCTTGCACTGGATCGATGGCCTCATCTGAAGAGCCGTTCGCGGCATCATCTTCCTCCTCATCGAGTTCCTCCTCGCCTTCTTCCTCGTCTGGCTCTGCGCCATCCTCGTGTTCCTCGTCATAGCGGGCCCGCTTTGCCATGTGCGATGGTGGTGGTGGTGGTGGGTTCGCCATATCGCCGTAATGAGACAAGTTGTAGATGTTCTGAGACGATTCTGTTGGTCGAGTGCCGTCGGCCATGGCATACATTTGGGCCACCTGCGGCCTATGAGTGTTGTGGTAGGAATTTGGGTCGGCCATTGTCTGATAAACGTCGGATGACAAACAAATTTGAATCAGGTTGGACAGGAATGTGCCTCGGATCACATGTGCTGGAAGACGACCGAGAATGCTGTTGAGATGATGCAGGGATAGCGGATGGAAGCAGAAAAATGCAAGACGCGACTTTAGTTGAAAGATGCAGAAATAGTATATTTAAAGACTGTCGCTTAAAGCGAAAAAACGAAAGAGGAGATGATGTTGACTTTCGTTATCAATACTGGCGTAGTCGGTTTAGTAGGTACGCTCTACTTGTAGCAGCGACAGGCGTGTTTATACTTTTTTCTCCACTGGAAACGATACTTGCTATAAGCTTCTAGCACTTTGACAAACCAGCGCGCGCGTGCCATGTGAAGTTCCTTGTATCACGTCGATTTAGCGCAATTGTGCAGGACCATTGGAGGAGGATGCAGCTGCTGACAGCTGATGTAACAAAACAAACAAAGAGTAAGCCGTTGCTGTAGACAACAACAACCAAAGTGGGTTTTTGTGAGAGAAGGAAGGGTTAACGACTAAGTGACGATGTGATTTGTTGTTGTCGGCTTTATTTTCTTCTCAGCAGAGAAATCACCAAAACGATCGCCCATAATAGCGCATTAACCGGCGACTAATTTGATATTGTTCGCTCCTGATATTAATACGACGAATAGTTTGGCTTCTCCCCCAGAAAAAAATAGCCCAACTTGACAAACTTACGAGACCCCTTGTCTTGAATACAATACACGATACCCCGCCCCCTCATACCGATCACCATCACGTCACAGGCACTCGCCGATACAGGATACTACCAACTATAACGACTATCTTACGCCATGGATTTGGCGCAATTCGATATAAACGATGCGCTCAAGCATTATATGAGCGATCCCTTCTCGGTGCCGACGCACGAGGCCGACGGACAACTGCAAGATCATGAAAGTGACCCCAACGGGTTGACCGAAGAAGTCACCGTTCCTATATTAGATCACATTGTCGATGCCGTCGCAGAGAGCCCAGATTCTATGGGGCGCGCCGTATGCTTCGATTCCCTCCAATTCATGCTCAAGTAAGAGGATCCTTTCACGTAGATCCGAACATCATGTCGCTGACTCGATGGCTTTGTAGATTCGCCCAATTCCTTTCCGCCAATACGCTTGGAAGAATATTCGATGTTGTCATGTCCGGTTTATCAGCTGAGGCGGACGCCGTTCATGCTGATGTCGAGAACCAAGACGAACAGGATGTCATTCAGCACCACAAGCAGATGTTGGAAATGTACGGATTCTTGCTCCAATGGACTATCACTGCAGTTGAGAACAAGGCTGCCGAGAAGACATCTGCTGCCCCGCCTAGATTCGGTCGCGCAAAGGGCAAGAAGTCAGCCGCCAAGGATAGAGATGGTGGATTCAATTCGGAGGTACAGCTTCAGGTCGCCCTTGATATTATGTGCAAGGTGCTCAAGTTGAAGTTGTCCAAGATCTTCCTGACGACGCCAGAGCGTGACACATTTATTGGCCTTATGACTCGGCCAGTATCAACAGTGCTTGAGAGTGAACAGAGAGTCAAGAACACAACCATAAAGATGCACGCCTTTAAGGTGCTTTGTATAGCAGTCAAGCACCACGGCCATGCCTACGCCGCTCAGATTTCCATTGTTCAGAACCTGACGTACTTTGAGCATCTTTCCGAGCCCATGGCCGAGTTTTTGCACATTTTGGCTGAAACGTACGACTACCCACAACTTGCCGAAGAGATTTTGCGAGAGCTTAGCAACAAAGAGTTCAATACCAATGATACTCGCGGTCCTAAATCAGTTTCCACATTCATAGTTCGACTGTCGGAATTGACGCCAAGGATCGTTATCAAGCAGGTTACTATGCTGGCAAAGCAGCTTGACAGCGAGTCTTACACGCTTAGATGCGCGCTAATTGAGGTGTGTGGCAACATGATTGCGTATCTCAGCAAACAGGAAGAGCGTGGTGAAACCTACAAGACGCAGCTCAACGCCTTCTTCGACGTACTCGAGGAACGCTTCCTTGACATCAACCCTTATGCTCGTTGCCGTGCCATTCAAGTTTTTATCAAGCTTTGTGAGCTTGACCAAAAGTTTCCCAAGAGACGACAGAGGGTGGCCGAGTTAGCATGCCGCAGTCTAGAGGACAGAAGTAGTCATGTGAGACGCAATGCAATCAAGCTCATGGGAACATTAATCAAGACCCATCCCTTCACCGTCATGCACGGCGCTAGATTGTCTCGCAAAGAATGGCAAGCGCGGTTAGACAAGGTGAATGAAGAGCTCGACTCACTCCGACCGCCTTCAGATGTTCCTGATATTGAGGGTGCTTCTCAACTTCTTGAAGAAGAGGATAACGAGGAAGAAGTACCTCGCTCTATCAACGATATGACGGACGAGCAAAAGATCGCGGCAGTCCGCAAGGCACAGACTGCAGCTGCCACTACCGAGGCGATTGAGAAGTTAACCTTGACCAAACGCTACTACAGCGAGGCCCTCAAATTCATTGACGTTCTCCACGAATCTACGGAAACCGTGTGCCAGTTACTCGGTTCTAAAAACAAGAGTGAAGTTATCGAGGCCATGGATTATTTCGAAATCGGAGACGCCTACGATATAGAACGCAACAAGGTGGGAATTCGCCGCATGTTACGACTCATTTGGACCAAGGGTAACAGCGACGAAGGAAAGGGTGTTCAATCTCATCTTATTGAGTGCTACCGGCGACTCTTCTTTGAGGCACCCGACTCTTTCAGTCCCAACGACGCAGCCAACTACATTGCGCGCAACATGATCAGTTTGACGTTTGGCGCTACACCGGCCGAGCTGACGTCGCTAGAGCAGTTATTAAGTACTATGATGAAGGGCGGGATGATTTCGGAAATTGTAGTCACTAAGCTATGGCAAGTGTATGGAGTCCAACAGCGCGAGATTTCACGTTCACAGCGCCGCGGTTCCATCATTGTGCTGGGTATGTTGGCCACTGCCAGTCCCGAGATTGTTGTTGGCGAAATGGAGACCATGTTACGCACCGGTTTGGCGGCTCTTGGCCGTGCTGATTTGCAGTTGGCCAAGTACACATGCATTGCGCTTCGTCGTATCAACCCCGCTGGCCGTAGCAAAGAAGGGCCTTCCGCCAAGCAAGCTCAGTTCTCCCGACTACCCAATGACCACGGTGTATTGGCAAGACTGGCAGCCATTACCGAGGTGACTACCGATAGCAAAGAGTGGTATGGTGTCGCCGAACAGGCCATCAACGCTATCTATGCTCTCGCCAAACATCCCGATACCCTCTGCTCAGCAATTATTAGACGACGCACTAGATCCGTCTTTAACCAACCGACATCACGACCTGCCACCGCCGGCGGAGATACTCAAATGATGGACATTGACGGCGAGGAAAACGTTGCAGAGAATATGACGCAGCAGACACAGTTCCCCCCGCCTAGTCAATTTGGTAGTCGCGATGCCGCTGTTGGCCTGTCGCAATTATTCTTCATTGTTGGCCATGTTGCTATTAAACAGATTGTGCACCTGGAACTGTGTGAGCAAGACTTCAAGCGGCGTAAACAGGAGCGTGAGAAGCAAGCGACAGAGAAGACGCCAGTTAAGAAAGATGAGGCGGATGAGCTGGATCTTATTGGAGGAACTACCGAGGATGACTTTACGGAGGCCATGGCCCACATCAGAGAGCGCGAACTCTTATACGGACCACAAAGTTTGCTGGCACTGTTTGGGCCGCTGGTGTCGGAGATCTGTGCTACATCGAGCAAATACACCGACAAGGGATTACAAGAGGCGGCCACCCTATGTCTCGCGAAGCTCATGTGTGTAAGTTCCGAGTACTGTGAGGCCAATCTCCCTCTGTTGATTACAATTATGGAGCGCTCGACCAACCCAACGGTGCGTTCGAATGCTGTGATTGCTCTTGGTGACATGGCCGTTTGCTTCAACCACTTGATCGACGAAAACACAGACTTCTTGTACCGTCGTCTGGCAGACGATGATGTCAGTGTTAAGCGGACTTGTTTGATGACGCTGACCTTCCTGATTCTTGCTGGTCAGGTCAAGGTCAAGGGTCAACTGGGTGAGATGGCTAAGTGTCTTGAGGACGAGGACCGCCGCATTACTGATTTGGCTCGCATGTTCTTCACCGAACTAAGCACCAAGGATAATGCCGTATACAACCACTTTGTTGATATGTTCTCGCTGCTTAGCGCGGAGACCAACCTCCCCGAAGAGAGCTTCAAGCGGATCATTCGCTTCCTGTTGGGCTTTGTTGAGAAGGACAAACATGCCCGGCAATTGGCCGACAAGCTGGCGGCGAGATTGCCAAGATGTGACACAGAGAGACAATGGAATGATGTGGCATATGCATTGGGTTTGTTGCAACACAAGAACGAGGAGATTACCAATCTGGTTTCGGAGGGATACAAGGTTGTGCAGGCGCCGGCATAGGTTGGCTGTCTGGGCTTGAGGGGGATGTAACATGTTACTTATTATGAATGCTTTTTGATATGTTTGGGTATGGTTTTAATGATATCGTTAACCCGTCTATAAACGGAGGTTATATTGAACAACTACTGTTGACACTTAATTCTGTAATGGTGATCCCGCGGTCAAACGGCCTATCGGCCCAATCCGAACCACGGTTCTGCTGTCTGGTCTTGTTATATCTGTAGGTGTATACGAGTTTTCTGGCTCAGAAGAAAAATCCAGATCTTACTTCTGGGCATCGGTAACAGACGACTCACGAAACGGCTCAATCGCAATATTCGGCCGCACGTACCGATCCGAGTGATACGGCTTCGTACTCTTTCCCAACAACTCCTTCTCACGAGCCTGATCGGCATACCAACGGCGCACTAAATCGCGATCCTCCTCCGCCTGAAGTGCCGGCATAATATACATCCTCGACCAAACCTTCTCACGGCCAAGTTCACTATACCAAGATTCCGTTAGTCGCTCGTCGGATAATGCCGCAGCGGAATAACCTACTTTGCTTCACGAAGGCCGGGAATCAAACGGTACCATCCGTAAATTACTACGCCGGTAAGACCTAGGAGGGCGATGCCGGGGCCGAACCCGCGGGCGGGGAGATTGCGCTGGTGGGATGCGGGGTTAGCGTGGTTTGGAGTGGGATTTTAGCGGGTTGGTGTATATATACCTTGTATTGCACGGCGGCGTAGCCGCCAATGGGCGGCATGTCTTGGCCGGCCATTTTGGTGGTTTCTGGTGTCGCTTGGAGAGGGGAATTGGAATGTAATTGATGGGTAGAGCGTTTGTGGTGTGGTGGTCTCGGGCCAGCGGGCGTTTGGGGTGAGGGTGTTGTTTGGTGACAGTGGGAATGTATGCATTGACGCCACACGCCACATGCGCCACATTGGGGATTAGATAAGCGGGTGGAATGGAATGATAATTGACTGCATTTTCCTATTTGGGATAGTTTAGACAGGGGCCGTACGCCGCAATATCATGACATTGAGTCGGTGACCAAGAGAAGCTCGATAAATGAACCAAGAGATCTAATATTGGACATGCATCAGAAGTGTACCCCTGGCTCACATAAAGTAAACTTTTTTGATAGAGTGAATACGTGAATAGATGGCTATGAGTTTTGGAATGTACAGGTCAGGTTGCGACGCTTTGTCCGTTGCCATCGATTTATTATTGCTATGCTATACATCATACATATAGGCTTCTATAGTCACAGCTATGTGGAAGACAATCTACCATTACTGAAAGAATATCCACTGGTGTCACTGAAGCTATGTTCTTGTAGTGGATTGTAGTGAGCGGCCTTCCCGAACAGCTGCTAAACATCTAGCCAATTGAACATCACACCGAAGTTCTCTGGGCCAAGGGCACATAAAAAACAGTAAATGTGTATGTATCTCTACAGATAGCCCGCGAGAAGGGGTAACGATTGAATTCCCAGCCCGTAAAGTTCCTGAATTTACCCTCATTCTTGAACCTGCTGCTGTAGCTCACATCGCCATCGATCTCCATCTCGCTCACAACCCTGATCCTGCCGTACCTGCTGAACCTGATACTACATTTGCTTCCACAATCCAGCTTGATTCTACTCTCACTTCTAACAGTCCTAGTGCTCTAGCTTCGCCTGCAGTCACAGATATCGCCGTTACTGCCGGAACCGTCTCTTCGTTGGTTGTGTACAATGACGAAAACCCCATATATGCCATACAATGCCAGCACTGCGAGCACGCCTACTGTCATAGGGGCCCTTGTTCTCGTTTAGCCTGTTGCCGTATCAGCCTTTCCTCCCAAATCTACTGTCACCACTGCCATGTTTATAGCCCCGTAGCATAAGAGGTCGCGCCAGTGTTTCCTCAGTTGTCTCAGTCACACTTCGCAAGGTTAACGATTATCAGAAAAATATACCAAGAACAAGAAACGTACAACTCCATTTACTATGCCACCCGTCCGTTGTCTATTTGGGCCTGTCATAAAGGGCACCGAGACCACGCCCACCATAATTGCACATGACTCTCGCTTGATATCCCCCACCGCCGAGTGTGCGCCATCTGTGTTCTCCGCTGACTCTCAGAGCTAGAGGGTTTACACGGATTAGAAGAAAGTGAACAAGAAGCGTGTTGTTGCATTCTCTGTGTGCTACAAACTGTAGAACTCTTTCTGTCTATGGGCTTCCGACAGACTTCGTTAGGGGAAGCTATCTGCCACCCCCATTACCATTATCGCCGTCACGACGCCGGCTCCAGCTTCCCCTCTTTCTACAGACACAACCAAAGTGACAATTCCACGGCCAATACTAACGCTGACTACAACACCTAAATGCATACAACCATCCTTTGCAATCCTGATGACTATCAACAACTAAGGAACCCTTTGTGATAATCACCTAGCCTTGCGCTTGGTTTGGCGTTTAAAAGGTTGAGCTAGCCTTCGGGTTCTACCACCTGACACAAAACGTGGTCTTTGCCTACCGGTGGACGGGCTCAAATATTGTTTTTGTCATGGTCCAACCGACAAGACCGTTAGTGCGTGTTGCTATGTGTCGGCGTGAGACATCGAACCGATGCTTCAATATTTTTGGAGTTGGTGATACCTGGGCGGAGACCTCAACAAGAGATTCTCGCACCCATCGAAAAATCTTCCGCGCCTTGGAAATGGGACACCTCAGGAGAGTATTCCAGGATTTTGCCAGTTACTTAACGTTACCAAGATCCTTGAAGAAGCAAACCAGGATACTTAAAGCATGGAGTATAGAACCCAGGCCTCGTCTATTCTAGAGGCCTTTAATTGTATGGTCTATAGAGCGGCATAGCCAAACAATGGGGCGCTGGCGTCACAGAGTATGTCTCGAGACATGATAGACAACCTTGGGCGCCAAGAGAAGTAGAAAGATGTTGAGAATAACGATAAAGAGTGGTACAATGGACGTTGTCTGAGTTGGTATTGGATATGTCGAGCATTATGGGTTCGAGATTTCGATGGAGGCGGCAATTAGGTGAGCGAGAAATGTTCGGATGATGCGAGCAAGACGGGTTCGAAGTAACCATGCTATTGTGTGCGATATTACGTTACGGTAGGTCGGTATATAGTTCTGTGTGGGTCTTAATGTTAGTATGATAGTCTGGGTCAATCGGTAAATGCTAGACTGGGTTTAGACGATGGCACGACACTGAGAGCCTCGCCCGACAGATATAAGGCTGGCACTAGTGAGCGTGCGCAATATACAAGGTCGATGTGTATGGCGTGGTAACTTTGCTGGCTTACTCCGTCCCAATATACAATTCATGAGGACGTGATGCGTTGTTAATAAACATAATCCCCAAAACAAAGAATTACATTAAATGTCGCTTGAGCACAAGGTAAAATTCATGTCACCATCGAGGAATGCGGGGTTTAAGGCGATAGCCGGAAATGCGGTATTCTAAACATTTGTGATCCCAATCTAAATCACACTACGGGGTCGAACTCGAAGAGTAGGCACCAGAGACGAGGCTTGTCCGCTTCGGGGGTAGGGCCGTCCGGGGCGGTACCCGTGGGTGTTGCATTGGGGGCCCCAAGGCGCAACGGGGGGAAATAGCCTATCGAAGTATGATTCCGCCGGAGTCTTTTCGAATCTAGCTCTGACGGAATCCAGAGTGATGCGCCAACAGCGCCAGCATTCGAGTTCAGGGCTGGCTTTTCCTGTGCCGTAGCATGACACACGGCGGGTGAAGGGGTACCCATCGATGTATGTCCACTCACGATGGACCCAGGGATATCTATTTAACGAGGACTGTTAGTCGAGACCAGTTGAAAGTTAGGGCAAATGCTTACAACTCCTGCCGAGTCAAGGCATTGGGGTTGGAGTTAACAGAATTATCGACACGCATGTCGACAAGAGATTGGTCAATGTCGTTGTTGCTGAGAACAGGCATCCCCAAGAGCCCTTTAGACAACAGGCTGATGCGGAGAATGAAACCGAAATTAAAGAACGAAGAGGCTGGGAAATGTTGATGGAGGAAAAGAAAAAAGTCTTGCTGAAAACTGTTGTGCACAATATCAGTAGAAGTTGTGTGTCATCCCCCAGCTTTTGAGGCAACCAATAGGAAGGCAGTTTGCACTTATGCAAGAAAGCTTTAGGACCTACAGAGAAGTATACATTAGTATTTATTCGCTATCAGAAGACATAGTTGTTGATGTGTGTTGATGTGTGTTGATGTGTGTTGATGTATGTTGATGAGGAAGGTGCGTCAGCCTGTCATCAGGCAACCCCAACAATGACTAGGCTGGCAGCCATTCTTTCCCAATACTGCAACGACATAGCTGCATAGTCATTGGGCCTTACCACATCAGCTTGTCAACCAAAATGGAAAGATTCGTATGAGCTTGCCCTCCCTGCAATGTATTGAGGAACGGCTACTTTGTTAGATCATAGAACCGTCCTCGCTATACACTGTCCGTGGAAAGCAATTTTCTCTTCCGGTGTTTGGATTTCCTTTTTGGAGTTTAAGTTCGGCATGACGGGCTACCATAATGACTTGAGCGACAACAAAGAAAGCCAACGGGTCACGCAAATACCTGCTGTATAAAACGACGTCTCGATTATTGCCGCATTCGGAAAGTGACCCACCTCGCTTCTTCCCAACATTCCGTCGGTTTCTGGTCAGGGGCACCATAACCCTGTTGATATCTACTCATGCTCTGTAGACATCATTTCAAGTCGGCGTATGAAAAACATATTTTGAGTTCATTCGCCTGGCGTGGGCTCTGGAAAGTATTAAAGCCTTGTTACATAGTCAACCCACGTATTCCGACGCCAGGATATATACACCAGGGTAATGATCTGATGAGACCAAATCAGATATATGCACACGGGAAAACGTAGAACAATAGTGCCACTGGGTGTATTGTTTGCCTACTCGGACAGTACTAATGCCACTCAAATACTCATAGAGGCCTTTGCTAAAAAATATCTATACTCAAGGTAACTGAAAGCTCCTTAGGCAAATATGCCTGAGTAGTTCGTCAAACTCCGAGCGTCGAAGATTCTATGGTGCTAACAATCCGCCTCCGAGGAATATTTCATTATCTAACACTCGAAAAACATCTAAAATATTGTTGAAGTTCTTCTACACCAAGCTCCCGCTATTATAGTTCTTGGGGGAAGAAGAGCTCCTATGGGGTTACTAGTGAAGTCAGACCAATGCGTTGAGAGAGATGAAAGCGAGACGATGATCCGAAGTCTCAAACAAACGTGCAGATAAGTGGGGGTTTGGGTAAGTATAAATCAGGGTCGACACTTTCTAATTTGTAGCTACTGAGGGATATAACACAAGTATTTGACTAAATTTAATAGCCATGGATCCATAGAGCTCCATACCACCGACTGGACTCGCAGAGCCAAGTGCTCTTTCTATATTCACGAACGATTTCAGTCGACACCCAAATACACTCGACCTATAAAGACGTCCTATTTTAACTAGTCATTCTCTCATTGCAACTACTACTGCTGAAATGTTGCCTTTCACCCACCTACACGGCTCCCTTAGGTAAGTCAACGACTAAACACCTCCCGTTTGAATTGAACGTTTAACTAACGCCTCTGCTATAGCGGAGACGAGTTTATCAAGCGGACGCATGGTAGTCTGCAAAACTTTGTATGGTTTCGTTTGAAACACTTCGGAGAGGATTGGGAGGTCAATGGGCCAAAGTTGGCCTCCAAGATGGCCCAAGAAGCCTTTGATCGTCGAGTTAAGGCGGAACGGGCCGCTAAGAAGGCGTGGTGGTCAGAAGATACCTTCTACATTCATGTTAAAAATGCTTCATTCAGTTCGTCTAATCTTTATTATTGTTGTTTTCCTCACCTGTATGCACATGTTATAATTAGTGATCAAAGCAAAAGCCTGTCAGTCAGTAAAGTAATTGCATACTTATATCATTAGGCACCATTTGGTGCTTTTTGACATATCATGGCTTTCTATGCTATTAGAAAAACTAGATCTTTTAGCATCGCCCAATACTCACCAACGTTTTGTCAATCTTCAAAGAAACTGCGCTATATATTGTGTTAAATACTGGACTAAAAGGTTGTGCTTTTTAGGCAGGCGTAGAGCAGCACAGCAAGATACAGTCTACACCTCACTATTGCTCAAAGCATCGAGAAAGCAATACCTCCAGTCCTGGAACGGATGACATAACATGCATTACACTACTTTGACTTTGAAATTATTGAACATGATTGGTGGCAGATGGCCCCATTCTTAATTCCTTGTTTACAGCTTGGCCATCATGAATCGGTTCTTTGCTGAAACAATCAATTCCGATGAATGGTAAGCTCTACCATGGGGTTAGTTTGATGGATATTGATCATACATAAAACTGTCTCTGACCAGAACCAAGTCCAGCAGTTTGGACGCAGCATTGTTACTCATAGAGAAAAAAAGCTTATATTCAGAACTTCAGCATCGCGACCGCCTTGTAGCCCAAAACAAGTTACCCGCAACAATCGAATTTCATTGACAGCAACGACTATCCTGAGGGTAATCAAGACTGACTCGAACGGTATAGTCTTTCAATGTGTATCGTGTACCGGATAGCCGTTAGATGATCTTGAATGACAAAATACTGCAATAAAGTGAAGCAAAAAAAGGGGAGTCCCATCACTCGCAATCAAAAAGTACAAAAACAAATCTCCGATACGGGGAATCGAACCCCGGCCTTCTCGGATCAACTGTGTAACAGATGAGAGCGAGATATCCTAGCCCCTAGACCATATCGGATTAGCTTGATGCCCAATATAAGAGATTTGACAATATGAAGGCTACTCGCCGATGCTGAAATGGTATCCAAAAACCCTGCCCAAACATGTTGCTTAATTCTCTCATAACGGCGCTTCGAGAGTCTTGCGGCACCACTCCTATCAAGAACCATCTCTCAATTCGTTATCCGATGTACTAAACCATACTCCCTACTGCTATTCCTCGCCAACTCACTTAGTTTATCCAAGGGCTCGATCCTCACGACGGCCTCCTTGTCAAGTTCACCACCCAACGTCGTCCTTGGCCCCAATTCCCCCCATGGATCGGCTAGGTTCACACCATCACCACCCCCCCTCCCGTTACAACCCCGCATCCGCCAAGAAAAGGGATCATTAGAGTCGCCCCACACTCAACGTCACCTGAAAAGAGACCGGCCCGGCTCCCGATATTAGCCAGGTACTTGAATTGGGGGAACGACCCACTTGGGATAAGAACCCTGTCATGGCCCAGCGATGTGTGATCGCATTCTCTCGCTAAGATTTATCCCCACATAGCGCGGGACTCTTCACCACAGCCCTCATCGGTGTCATTCTCTGCACCGCGCTACATCCAGCAAAATGGCCAACAGCCGGCCTCTATATTCCTGGTTATCTGGCGACTCTACCCGGTGCCCATTGATGTTTGACGGTACCTTTTTGGGCGAGATGTGCAGTGTACTACAAAGTCGCTAGGGTATAGCATGACCACAGCTTCACCACAAGTACGAGTCACTTCACTAAGTAGGTTCAACATCCTGTTTCCTTAACCGTATAACCACAAAATCATCTTAGTCTCAACATTGGGCCCGCAGATTCGTTCGCCGTTAACGTGATAAAGTTTGCCAGGTAATCTAATGAAAGCTACCTAGCTTCACTATGTTAGGGTGTTGCGGAGATACGGCGTAAGATGGAGAATACGCCTGTCCTTGGTTGTCAGACGGGAGTTAAAGAAGAGGAGAGGTAATTAATACGGGTGCGAGATGAGGAATGGGCAGACGGAACCGAGGAGAGGGATGAGGAGATGTGGTTGTCTTGCCTAGTCTAACGACACCATCTTGAAAAACGGAGATATCTGTGAAAGCGGGTATGTTATCAGAATCGGTGTTCTCTAACAGACAAGGGATTTCCTCAACAGTCACGACCGGCGAAGAAGCGACAAGCCCGGCGGCAATAATTGCATCCGTGATAGCAGGCGTAGCGAAAGAAATGGCTGTGTCCGACGTAGAATTAGAATTTCTCGTCACAACGATATCACAAATAGTAGGATCAGGGTGGGTGACGATAATGGCAACGATAACAGGTTCGGCGGTCACCATAGGCTTAGGATTAGGCCGGCTGGGGATCGACAGTGGCCGCAACCACTAAAATAGACTTGGGAATGGAAGCAGGCCAAGAGAAGTGAACATGCTGAGAAGCGATGATAGTCTCTGCAACTATGGTGTATTCGGATACTGCGTTCACCATATCGGCAATGGCTTACCCGAAAGAGCAGCGCGTTAGATATCGACGTGATAAATCAATGGGTGTGTTACTGAAACCCCAGTTGAACAAGCCCATCCATTATACATTGTCTCACACACCTTCACGTCTCGTGGTATACAAGGTAGGTTACATCCTATCCCTGCGCTTCTCAGACCTCCCTGTGAATATCGTGTAACACAACGGATGCCAATCTGGAAATTTTGTATGTTTCTTTGTATTGCAGGCCAAGCTCTATACTTCTATGCAATCACAATACATTCTTCTCCTGAGTTTTCGTGCACCTGTCTCCTTTTTGGTCAATGGGTGATGTGGTCATGTATCTCTGGTAGAGGGGCCACAACAATACTAGCACATTATTTCACGGCGGCAAAAGCCAGAAAGCTTTAGGGGGTGGATTTCGCCATCTCGTCATCAGTTGTCTTGGTAGACAAGCTGCCCGGTCCAATTCTCAACTAGTCGCCCCAGGAGTACTTCGTCGCATAAATGCACCTCAAGTATATTCTAATCATACCTCCCGTTTACTGCTGTGGTACCAAACCAAGTAAATGTTATCCTTTCACAAGCAGATAACAACAATATATTAACCAGACATGTGTATTGTCGTGGCCTTTTGCTGATAAACCCGAACTACTATGGTCAGTTAATATGAAGCCCACATCGCCTCAGCAGAAACAACGACCAGTTATAAGACCAAATTTCGCCGTTGTCTTTCACATACGACCATAGCCTGCGGAAAATACGGGGTCCCGTCTGCTCCCCCATAGTCAAGCCACAGAGCGCTGGATTAGTAGTACGGTGGGTGACCACGTGCGAATACCCGGTGTTGTATGTTTTTTGGTGCTTTTTGCACTTCCTCTGGACTCTTCACATATATGCGTTATCACGCATATGCCTTTTTGAATGAATGTCGTCAGGCGATGCCCTGTAGGTCTAGCTTTTACTGGTTATAAACCCACTGTTCTGTCCTAGATTGAGGGACTATATGTACAGAACGGTAAAACAATTATTCAATCATAAGGGAGAACAGCCTCAACCACTACACAAAGGTATCTTTTTGGTGCGTTGGTAGGCTAGTGCATTCACTTGTCCGGCAAATGCATTGTCCCCATCACTAGAAATCCTCGTGCGTGGGATAGAAAAAAAAGAATACATGTGTGTAACCTGGCTCTCTGTCATGTGGGCCAAAACCGGGTCAAAGGTACATACAAAAACAAACAAAAAATGATGACAAGACTGGGACTCGAACCCAGGCGGATTTCTCCATCAGGAAACTTGCGTTAAGGAACGACCTTAACCTGACGCCATAACCAACTCGGCCATCTTGCCCATTCGATGAGTGTCATGTGACCTATCAGGTCCTTTGTGAGATAAGACCGAAGTAGGGTTAGGGTACACCAATGACCAGAACTTTAGCTCTGTACAAGCAGCCTATAGATGGAACAACAGCGATAACACTAAAGCAGTTGAATTTGACGGCCGCTTGTTGCAATTGAGATTAACGAGGTAACCCGCTTCTGCTGTTGTAGTCGGTTCATTCGCGATTTGCTAGAGCTTAGGATCAAGTTAGAGATACATCACCACGACCTCATATTTTCCGACGCATATTTCGAGAGAAAAAAAGATTGTTACACTTACGTCACAACGGCTATCATCACAGCTAAAAAGAGGCCAGTGGCGTTTATCGAAACGAGGGACAACTCCGTGGACTATTAGTCTGGCGAGCAGGACTTCCCCATTTGTCGACCAATTTGGCGGTCCGATTCTGTCTCGTTCCTGGGTTCCGATTGATATCATTTAATTGTCTATGAATTATACACTAAAACACACCTCCAATGGAGACTAAAATCATGGTATGGACGTCACTAAAACTATACCCTTACTTTGTATGTTCTCAAGAATTAGGGTCATTAACAACTATAACGTAATTTCCTAATTCGATCGCAAAGAACCAAATTGGATAAATCCTGACAAGGCCACATTTGGACGACTCCAACTTGCGTTCGAAATTTTGGAGCTATCAATCCCCATCTACTGCCAAATCTGTCTGTCGCAGGATGAACCGGAAACTTAGCTTATTCTTCGCCTGGGTGCAATACTGACGAAACCTTTTTTGAATTCTCCCACAGGAGAGTTGCTTCTCCAACGCCAATTCCACCGCGACCTCATGTGGCAAAGTCGACTGACTTCACCAACACCATTGCGATTTGCGACTGAGGTGTATCCGGATTCGAAATTACCTGCATTGGGAGAGCAGTCTTGATAATGAAACATAATGGGGCGACTCCATAATCCTGGGACCTATTCCCCAGACACTCACACGGAATTCAATCGACGTCGGTGGAAAAGCGCCGTGGTCCTACGACGTTTACCGGGCGTGTTGAACAGAGCATAGCAGTTTTTAGCTCTGTAGATTGGGGCTCGTCAGATTCCACGATGCATCAACCGCGAACGACCTGTCAGAAGTCACCACGACGGCCACTTCATGCCCAAGTGCGTAGCCGCTTCATAGTTTACGAAACTTACACCTCGACCAGCCCACAGTTTGAACTTTCATGACAGACTCTGTCGTCAATGGGTTGGCCGCAGCCATCCGATTAGCACCTGAGGGTACGCCCGTAGGACTACGGAAGACGGGACTTTTAGGTCACGGATTCTCGCCATTCAGGTCTCCGACGACACGGTATCACTCCACCTCAGACCTTTTCCGGACATTTTTGTTGGCGGATTAAACTGCTGATTTGGCGATTCTTTGCTAGTCCAGTTGGACTCCAACGCGCAACCTTCTGAGAATCACGTAACGATCTGGCTTCCCACACCCCCCACTACTTCGTCCCGTAGCGAGCTTCACGCCGCCTTGCGAGCCTTTTCTAGACATTCCCGAAGTAGATGCAACGAAAGGTTTCACTAGACTTTTGGCGATTTTGCATAGGCATCCAAGTTTCTGGCGTTCCAATTACTATTCTTACGCTAAACCGGAACATCGCCGCCTTAAGTGTTCCGTAGTAACCAGATTCGGAACCAAGACAGAGAAAAGGCCAAAATTCACTGAGACAGGCCAAATAGACCACAGAAAATTCGGATTTCAATCCCCAAACAACAGTACCAGACCTGCTAGATGCCAATATATCCAAAAATATAAATAGGGCAGCTTTTTCTGTACTTTCTGTTTTTGGTTGTTCCATTTTCCATCTCAGATTTCAACAACTATACTTTACTTAATAACATCACTCGCCTCTTAATACCTTTACTCCATATTCACATACAACTCCTATATCTCAACGACTCGTTTGTACTATTCACAACATAAACACAAACATGGCTCCTTCATTAAACCTCGCTTTACCCCTTCACGCCGTCAAGGCCACCATTCTTGACGGGTATGACAAGGCCCAGAAATGGCAAGCCACTAACGGTCCTGTCAATGCTAAAGAGGCAATCGATTGCTCTTTGGCTCTGGCTGCCAAAGCTAACTGGGGGTCTATCACGGCCCAGCTCTATGCCGTATGTTGCCCCAAACGACTCCTACACGCTTCTGCTAACAAGTTATCATAGATCTGCTATGGGTGCAACTGCAACCATGGTTCTGGTGAGAGAGCTCGGTTACCCTGTGTTTGCCGTGACTGGTCAGCCAGTGTAACCGGACCAGCGGGGAAGCTTTACAGCGATGCGCAGAGTTCCGCTCTCTGCACCTGTGAGGCTTCTCGTCGGTACCCTCGTTGCACTTCGGTGGAACATTTTGATGCACTCGCTAGATTGTCTGCGATTGCCCTTCAGACTCGTGATCTGAAAACCGCAATCATTACCAGTCTGTGGGCCATCGAACTGTCGCCGGACCAGTTACTTGGCTACCTCCGCCTTGCGAGCGTCATGCGCATGGGCGGGGATGAGAAGGGTATGGAAATGGTGCTTCGCCATGGTGTGGTTGTAGCAGAGCTCACCAACCAAAAAACCAACGAAGTCTTTCCGGTATGTTAATAGCATCCTGGGATTCTATGAATGTAGGCTAACTTTTGTTTTCTTCCACTGTAGTGCTTCTCGCACCTGTTGGAACAAGGGGGTCGTTACCCCTCCAACATTCTCGACCAGATTGCGCATGCCAACATGCCAGTCTCGTCGTGCAAGCGGGGTCTCCAATTTATGGACCCGTTTAGCCTCCCGGTCGACGTCGTCTACTGTTTGATGGACGCGACCACCACCGCAGACAAACTGTAAGTAGTCTATTCACCTGCGACTTGCGTTCGAAGCTAACAAATTCTAGGCGGATGATCGGAGTTAGCCCGGTGTGGCGTAACTGGCTTATTAGCCAGCCTTCATTCTGGACGAAACTTAGTCTCATGACGAAGGGTTTCTCCAGGGCTAATAACCCGATGTTCGATCAACTGGTGGAGTACAGCCAGGGCAAAGTCACGCACTTGTACCTCCACGAACCTGTTGATCGGTTCCCATGTCGGTTTTCCTTCATGGAGAGCATCGCGGGTCATTTGACCCACGCTGCTATTTCTTATCGGCCGCAAGGCCAAGATACGGAACCCAGCAATGGGGAACCTTTTCCTGTTGTGACTGATGACTCTTGTAGCAATTTCCGTCTGGAGCATCTCCGCCTCCTGTGCCCCCACAATGAGAACCTAAACGTGCAGGACACAGAGGGGCCAAGATCTCCACGGACTCAGGGTGACTGGTTGCCAACGAGAATGCTCCAGAGCAGCGCCAAGACCCTTAAAACGCTGCACTTGATGAACTTTGATTCATCACTAAGTGTACCAGGAAATGTGTTCCCCGTGTTGGAGAACCTGATCCTCGATGCGGCAGCAATGCCAAACATCGAGTTTCAGAGAGCCCAGGTAAGTCATTCACCTTTCTTTTGTCCATGTTGATAAAGCCCCGTACTAACCACCTTGTGTATAGACCGGGNAACGCTGCACTTGATGAACTTTGATTCATCACTAAGTGTACCAGGAAATGTGTTCCCCGTGTTGGAGAACCTGATCCTCGATGCGGCAGCGATGCCAAACATCGAGTTTCAGAGAGCCCAGGTAAGTCATTCATCTTTCTTTTGTCCATGTTGATAAAGCCCCGTACTAACCACCTTGTGTATAGACCGGGCACTCCCTTACCACAGTTGCCCCCAAGCTTAAAAATCTGTGGTTGTCATACTTCGACACAAATGCTAAGAGGATGATTGGCGAATCGCCATTGCCCAAGTTGCAGTCGCTAGTTATTGATGCGCGCATCTGGGCTCTGGAGATGGATGATCCAGCGTTTGTTGTCAACACTTTGGACACCGTCAAAGTGTTTATGCAGGCTGTTACCGACGATTGGAACAGCGAGAACGAATGTATCTTGGACAACAATCTGTTGCACAAGTTAGCGATTCACTCGCTGTCGCCTCCCGTCGAGGCTCAGGGGCCATGGGTCATGCCAGAAGACCCGTTGGCGCAGGTCGAAGCAGTTGGTCCGCTGCTTCTAGATACCCTCCAATATTCACATTCGCCTGTTGTGAAAGGACTTTTTCGGTCGGCGGAGTCCAAGATCTTGCGGCATATCACCTTCGGGGTTGATCCGCGTCGGTCCGGTTGGACAATGGAGAAACTGCGGAAGACGCCATTCTGGGGGTGTGAGAGCATTACCTCTATCACACTTTCCTATATGTTTTGGTTCCGTGACTCCAACAATCATAACCCGACCGACCCGGCTATCGGGCGTTTCCTTCAGTCACTGCCAAATCTGAAGCACGTGCTGATAGTGCCAACAAGTCTTGGAGAGTCAACCAAATGTGACCCGAGCGTAGTGCCCTTCATTCGCTCAATCTTGGCCGTGGAACATCCAACATGGTCCAAGGTGTACGATGGGCTGTCGTTCGGAGAAGAGCGTCTGATTTTGCAGACAGAAGCGCCAGGANCCTACATGTTTTGGTTCCGTGACTCCAACAATCATAACCCGACCGACCCGGCTATCGGGCGTTTCCTTCAGTCACTGCCAAATCTGAAGCATGTGCTGATAGTGCCAACAAGTCTCGGAGAGTCAACCAAATGTGACCCGAGCGTAGTGCCCTTCATTCGCTCAATCTTGGCCGTGGAACATCCAACATGGTTCAAGGTGTACGATGGGCTATCGTTCGGAGAAGAGCGTCTGATTTTGCAGACAGAAGCGCCAGGATACGGCAAGTCTTTTTCATACCCACGGTTCCGGCCTGGTCAGCCGGAAACAGGAGTGACTCAAAAGTTTTCGCTTCTGCCTGCATGTGAGGATGCGGCGACGGAGATGCTGGGACCCGATTTCCCGGCATTCTTCATGGAGGATGATTACCCTCCTACAAACTTTTAGGAGGAGATTTCTGGTTTTGTTTTTTTGTTTTGTTTTCTTGTTTCAATTTTGATACCATAAGGCCGCTTTCTACGTTGATAGGCCATGCATTTTTCACCATAGAGTAGTATCGCCAAGTGCGGTCCCATGATACCAATAGTTTAATGTCATTTTTTTGTACTCCACATGTCTGTCTCCCGTGAATACCTCGCATATTAATCAAAGTTGCAATGTACCAATCTCAATACGCTTGTGCGACAGGTCAGTTCTCTGAGAGACTTTCTTCTTGAGGTTCTGCCTAAGGTTGGTCCTGTTGCTGCCACTCCTGGGAAGATTATGCCTCTGTCTCCTGCCCAGCGTGTTATGGCCCGGAACCGTGAGCGCAACGGTATACCAGCTTTTGCTCAAATGTTCAACGAGTCCGTCGGTACCCTTCCTCTCCCCCGCGTAAAAAATCCTACCAAAAAAAAACAAAAAAAATTCACTTTTATTTAAAACAAGCCCCTCCGATTCCCCAAAACCAATCGAAATTTCCAAATTCAAAAGCACCGTGTAAGTCCAAACTACGGAAAAATCCGTAATCCTACTACCAAAAGACTCCTATGTACCTCTCGGAATCACGGCGCAGCTTGTTGTACCTTGCTATCAAACGACAAAGCCATGTGTTCGTCACATTCTTGTTGAGCCGCAATGCGGGGTAATTTTTTCAGGGATTGCGGGGGAAGTATTTTGATGTTGGAGCTTATCAGATGGTAAGTGCGTTGATAATCTTATCGATAAGGTTGTGGTTTGGAATTAATCCCCGGCTGGCGGGTGGAAGGGCAGCTGGTGATATTTGTGTCAGCTGGCTGGACAGTGTATGTACTGTGACTCGCACTGTTGGAAATGCGGTAACCCTATGGGGCTTTTGACCCTACCAATGACCGTTGACAATCAGTAGATTACTCTGGTTGTCATGCCTGGAGATAGAGGATCTTAGTCCTGCTAATCAGGTTATAAATGGAACAAATCAAATCAAAACTCTGGTTGTCATGGTTGTCTCGCATAGAGTGGTGGTTTTGTGCTAACCCTTCACGAGTGATGGTACGAGTGTTGCGGTGTTACAGATAGTAGTGGTAAAATGGTGTACATGCTTATTCAATATGTATGTTAAGTTCTCTAAAGAAGGGCAAGGAAAAAGGAAGAGAAAGAGGGAGATAGAGACCTGATCATATGCACAATCTATCCAAGGCAAGTCCCTCTAGTAGGCTCCAGGTATCCAATGCAGGTACTATATAGTAGCCGTGGCGTAGCCAGTGTTAGGAGCCTATTTCACAAATAGATATCTTGACGTTAGCAGGCCCAACAAGTTAGTCTCCATGTTGACATTTTACTGCTTGTCTTGACATGAACTAAGGTCATATGTAATACCCTTCGTATATCCCCACAAACGTCAGGCATCTACCCTCTTTTGTTCCCGACATCTCAAGTTGATATAGTACTTTATGATGATATATTTCTGATAGTTCAAGGTAATGATTACAGAAATAATGTTTTGAATGCACATTTAAAGATGCGTTATCGAGCAAGTTCTCAGAAAGTTTGAGAAACACACGGTCAATGGAAACATTTAAACTGTTATGAACAAATACTTGATTCTTCTAAGTCCTATAGCAGCATCCTGAAAAAAACATCTTGACATCCCAAGCGCGGGATCCCCAAATTGCATCTGGACCTGGGACCTCCTTCATAGTACGGGTCGACATCAAGAGACTCCAATCTAGAATATCCAAATCAGTCATCCCCCGAAAAGTCTCTGCAGCTCTACACACCCACCCCCCAAACAGGCCCCTAAACGCCTTCGATGTTTCGACGACGCGGAACTAAAAGACAATGATATATCCCGCCAACATCCAGTGGCACTTCTCTGGAAAAGACATCAAGGATGCAGTGTTAGCGAGAAGACAGTGGGGACTGTCTTTTCTTCTTCCGGAGGATATAACGAGCTTGTCAAAGGTGGGAGGGTCCCTCCCAACGTTAGCTCTGAGGGAGGCAGCTCGGTGACGTACGGGTCTGTTGGGGGTGGAGGTGGTTAGTGGGGTGAGGGTTTAATGGGGTTGGATAGGTGACGTACCTGGTAGCTTGTTTTGAGGTTCTGTCGATGGTTCAATGGAGGAGTAGGTGGGGGCGGAAGTCGGGGTTTTATCTTGTGTAGGGGAACATTGGTTTTACTTGTCAAGATGAAATTGAGGGGTTGGTGGGTACAAAGGAAATCATGTTTGGGCTAAACGAAAAGAGAGCCTTGAATGAGATGAAAGTAGCAAACAGGATTGCAAGACACTATTATCAAACAAACCCAACAAAAGGCATGTGCTAGGCAAAATATGGATCGTTTAACCACATACCTTGATTACACGTGAACGTCAAATCCACAGCCTGTGACAGAAGTAAATAAGCTGTTGATCAAGGGTGCAACAGATCACCCATGGGTGCGCTTATCTGCTTGTCCCTCTACCATTTATCTCGTGGCAAACTGTCTTTGTTTGGTCGGTTTAATTGACATTTCATACCAGTACAGTGTCTTGTGTCTTTTTAGCTCTGGCCGTTAGGCCTGTCGTTCGGAGCGAGTATGATGTATACATGGTTGGTCGTTTGTACAACACGTTTACCAACCGTCGGGCTAACAAAACTGAACTCAGGACAGGAAATCTTCCGGACATAAAGTTGCTTCAAAAACCTAAGTAAGTATCACTGATCTTTTTATCGTGCATGGCTTGGGAGACTAAAGACCCTCAGGTATGTAGCGGCCGGTTGATACACACAATATCATCGTTCGGTCTGTCTCGATTAAAGGTTTATCTATTTGTACATTGTTGACTACGACCCAGGTTCGAATTGTGAAGACAACTGGCCTTATGGCTTTACAGGTTGTCAGTACAGATAACACCTTTGCTAGAGCTTACTACTTTTTTCAAATCGACATATTTACAGACGCAATCTTATTAGATATCCGGGCGGCATGTTGACATCCCACAGAATCCCCATACATGAATGGCTACTTGCTTAACACAACGGATCTCCGTAGCCTTTCTTTAAAGCTTCTACCCCTTTCTCTTTGTTCTATCGATGTCGATCTTGTTTATCCCATGTTCTATGCTTCCTGCTTGCAACTTGGTGTTTTCTCCTTACGGTTAGTCGGTCTTTGTCCAATGGTGAGATGCTCGACAACAAATTCTAACATGGACTTTAGTGTAACAGCCAGCGCAAACGTCGACGTCCTTATAGCGACAGGCATGTTTGTACTAAGGTTACACGGTAGAGTCAACCATGGTGGTTATACCGACAACGAGAACGACAAATGAGGTTATCAGATGAAATGCTCAGGACTCCAAAAAAACGAATTTCCGATTTATGGTAGGTAGGGAACGCAGCCGCGCGGTTGTTTTGGTAATACTCTTCACGCATGAAGAATTCGCAACTCTGTCAGCTAACACATTCCGAGCTGCGATGGAGACAAGATGATTGTTGATGTTCCGAGTGGCGAATAGTAAAGTTCTCGTGCTGTGTTTTCCAAGATACTGGGCAGCGAGACGACAGGTGTAACGGCAATGGAATATGCTATGCGCGGGGTTGCTGGAGTTGGAACAGCCCCGACGATCACAAAGGGACATCTGGAGGTAGGCAGAACTGTCACACTCGTGTTGTCCGCCAGAGAAGGGACTTGCTCAGCATCCATAGGAGTCAATGGAGAGGTAAATGTGGTAATGGGCTCGATAATAAGGCACCGAGAACGGAAGAAGCATCCAGGGGACATCCTCACTCGGAACGAGGGTGTTGTAGAGTGAGGAAATGACAGGCAAAACGAACCACAAGAGACAATAGTCTTTGCGGTGATAGATGAAAATGGCAGCCTCGGCGATTTCAAGAGCCCTGGGACAAAAGACATTACCGATCGAGGAGGCCGATATGTCAGTAGGCGCACTATAAGCGCACCATTATGGAAGAAAACCAGCGAAACGTCTGATCTGAGTGTACCTGGGACCCCACTCACAACATGTCCCAAAATGGACTTGTCGCAAAGCGGGTGCATCTCTGCACCTGGCAGGTTCAAGAGGACAGCCACATTGGGCTGGGGACGAGCCTGCACCTAGGTTGATCGTCAGTTTCCTTTTCGGGAATTTACGTGTATGTTGACGAGAAGGAATAGGCGTATCGGCGTACCTTGCATGCGGTGGCATCATGCTGCGCTATACACTTTTGAGAACCGGCCGTAGCTAGCTCCCCGAAAGAAAGACGGCTGGCTCACGTAGAGCCGCAGGACTGGGCCATCAAAGTCTGAGATGTTCGCGTAGAATTGCGCGAACTTGGATCACCGTAATGGGTTTATATCCATGGTGATAAGATGGACGTTTCGACGACGCCAAGCAAGGATCTATGGTTACCATATGGTCCAGAGGGGCCGACCGGCAAAGTAATATGCGGTCGAGTTTGAGAAGGATGCAACCGGAGAGCGGGGTGGTTGCGGTGTTGAACTTGCGATAACAAGTGGTGGTGGCGGACGCGAGAGAACCAATCGATAGGGATTTTTGAAAAGTAAACCCGATCGAAGTTTGGTCCGGTGACGAGGTGATAGTTGCGAAGGATGAATGGGATGTATAACCAGGCGGGTAGTTGGAGAAGAAAGGCAGAGAACCGTCTAGTTTAAACTGTTTAGGTCGCTACAGAGCCGGTTATTCTCTTCCATGTCCCTGTGCCTGGCGCCAGTCTTCACAACCATTCATAGGAAGTATCCTCGGATATCATAGATGTAAATCCAAAAACTGCGTTGTACATATGTCCTCTCATTCTACTCTGCACATTCCCATCTCCATGCTCCCCAGCAAAGCGTCCGGCTCCTCCCGACATTCTCCACCCCTGGACCCCGTCAACACGACAGGGGCGGAAATGATGTGCGGCCGAGGGATGATGGGTTCGTGCTAACGCCCTGCGTGGCGGATCACATGGCGGATCTCCCGATGGGAAGAATATAGTGGTGATTATAAAGGGGGAGAAATTATCGTGGATGGTGGGATGGAGAGGTACATATATATGAAAATTGGTGGATGGGGGAGTGTTTTATAGTGATGGATGGAGGGGTTAGGTGGTGGTGGTTTCATCTGATTTCTGGGTGATTGATGGGATGTCTGTGCTAAGAAGCTCCTAGATCCGTTTACAAACTGGCTTTCATGGTCAAACTACCCACATTATGGATACCACCTTCCCGGATCCTTTATGTCTATCTATCCAAGCCATCCCTTCACAAACCACGCTGTCCACCCACGACATAAAGTTAACTTGAAATCTCCACATGCATGTTCCCTCCCTGTCTAGGATATCACCGTTCCGTCCCGTCGGCCAAGGAAGCTTCCCTAGCGCTACCACCTTAACGATAATCCTCTCGGGCGTCATGTCACACATGTCATCCAACCATGTGACGTGTGTTACCCGGGTGTCACCTCTTAATAAAGGTGTAGGTATTTTAAACGTCGGTAGGCACAGTACAGTCACTTTCTTCATGTAAGTGGGTAGTACTGAAGAATTCTCCGGGTTTTTTTGTTGTAGTTACATGGCATTAGGGTTTTTGATTTATGGGACGGTGCCACGTGATTATCTTTTATGTTGTACATGGGACTTTGTATGTATAGGCTTCACGGGGAATGGTATGTGGGAATTCCGTAAACGACACAATAAATCCATAAATTAAACTACCAAGAAAAGGTCCAACGAACCTGGTCATGAAAGCCATGACGTAACGAGAAGAAAGAAACCAGTTAATACGCACTAACAAGCGCTACTAACCTGAAAAAACAAGAAACAAGAAATACATAACACACATACATGGACAATTCATCAAAAAGCAGCTCAAGCAGTCCTGTCATCCTGGCGTAAAAAAACAAGCCACCTTTCATGTTCCTCTCAATTTCCTTCCTTCGCCCTCTCTCATGACTGCCATCCATACCCCGTAGAATAAACCGGTGCACCACCCCCCGAAGATCCACCCGAGCTAGAAAGTGGAGTTTTATTGGTCCCAGTAGGAGCCGCAGTAGCGGGGGAAGTTCCCCCATTTTGAGCCCCCTTGTACATATCGAAGGAATACGAACGACCATCGGGTGCATAGGCGGTAGATGTCTCTGCGTGGCTGGCGGGTGGCCAGGTTGTAGAGGGGTAGTATTCCCTTGTTGATGCGGCGGAGGTGGGTGTCTCGGGGGGGAACTCACTTGGAGCGTTTAGAGCTACTTCGTGGTAATTAGAGGTGTTATAGCGGTATTCACCTGACGATTCCCCGGGGGTATGGAGGGGAGCCGAGGTGCCCGGGGCGGCGGTACGCGGA
>JSUI01006391.1:0-52679 GCA_000833645.1 Huntiella omanensis
GGGGGGGGGCGTGGGGGAAGATATGGATAGATAACCAATAAATAAGAAATCCAAGTCGTTTTTCGTCAGCGATAGCGTCAGCCGCCCTGAAGAGGAGACAAGATAAAAAAGTCAAAGGAGGAAGAGATACATAGATAAAAGACGAGGGTTAGGGTCCTGTGAAAAAGCTAAAGAAAAATAGTTTTTTTTCTTTGTTTGATTGATTGAGTAGGAGTAACGATTGAAGGAAAGGTGTTGGAGAAAGGGGAAGGTATGTACATATGTACAAATATATAGAGAAGGTGATGATGAAAAAAGTGGTAGTTGGCGGCGGCGGCGGAGAAGATGAGGCGGGCGGGGTATGGTTGACTTTAGAAATAATCAATAATTGTGCAAGTGTACACGCGGCCTTGAGGGGCGGTTGGCTGCGGATTTCTTTTTTGAATTGGTTAGTTTGGAAGTAACCAGAAAAGAAAAACAAAGAGGAGTTTGTTGTTTGGATACATGTGAAAACCTCCCGTCACAATCACGAATGATAAAACATATGCTACATAGATTATCTCTATACATATGTCCATAGCATGTACATATGTACATACATACATATGCGATAACCCACTTCGGGTCATTCCCGCCCGTTACCTTCCGTCCGTGCTTGTTTTGTCTTGCAGAGCGGAATAGTCAGTTACATAGTGTAGTGAATATACAAGAGGTTGGAACCCATACCTCAACGTCCGACCTCATCAATATTGCGTAAGTCACGATATTCCCCCCATATTTAAACAGACTCCCCGCCTTATCATCCTTTCACCACAGACGGTCATGAACGTCACCAGTGACGCTTCCTTTGATAACACCCCTTGTAACTGTGACGGCCGGGCGATGTCAGTTTTCTCAACTCAACCTCGTGCGTATATCTACATACAATGTGTGTTTGTATACCCCGCTTTAGGTCAGGCAGGAAGTCCCCCACGACAGACAGACAGACAGAAACGCACGCGAGCTTGGTGGAAAGCTCGTCATTTGGATGGGTGGTGGTTACACCGCACTGACCTTCCTCCAGCTGCAGTCCAATGGCGTTTAACGGCAAGCAAGCCCACACTCGCGGGCCTCATTATGTATATGTTTGGTTTGGTATACATCATGTTAGATTTCTAGATATGGCAAGGCCTTTGATGTGTATAAAACTAGAATGATAATTCATAACCTACAACTCTTGTTTGGTACCTTTACTTCTCTCGCCTCTTAATCTCTCAGCCAACTCCCAACTCCAGTGGTTCCGTCCTCCCTTCTTAGCAAGTTCTTCAATGATAAAGTCCCAGCAAACTTCTTTGATTTCACCTCCTCCACAAACCACTTTCCCTTCTTTACCCTTCAAAGCCGGAAATCTCGGCCATTCGCCCCGGACAGCTCCCATATCTTCATCCAGGAAGATATCAGTAACCACCTGAGAAAGTCTCTTCTGTGCATTGTCCAGGACACTTTCAGGACGCACAAGGACCTCGAGGATATGTTGCATACCGTTAGAAGCGAGGAAAGACGACCGGAACACAGGAGACTGAAGAAGTCCTTCTAACAAACGACCTTTAGACCGTACATGTGCAGCTTGTTCCTTGGCAATCGAGTTGACAGGTGAAAGTGCCGATGGCGCAAGTGCACCTTCCAAAACTCTCCGGCCAACTGCCGTCCGACCCGGCATGCAAGCATGTTCATGTAGCCGTGGCCAGTGATACATGACATTGGCCAATGTCTTATGATTATTCTGCAACGCATCCGCCAGGGCACTCGCCGCGATATGCGCTCTAGGGTATCCTGAAGGAGACGACCCGGCAACATCCGAGTCAAATGCAAAACATAACAAAGCTGCCGTAATATCGTAATCCTGCGTAAGCAGATCGCCGTAGAAATGGTCATGGGAGATCTCAGATAGATTCTCCAGGGCTGCATCAAGCGCCGTATCCCCTGTAGCATCGCCATCTGCAATCTTTGCCAACGCCGTGAAGAAGTCGTTTGTTTGTGGGAAATTCTTCACCTCAGGTGATAACGAAGGTAGATAGAACCCATCAATTGGGCCATCTTCAAAGACTTTCCCTTCACCCTCTCCCGGAACAACAGCCAATGCGCTCCCGGAAAGCTTCTTCTGGACACCCCCGTCCTGGTCAATTTCAACCAACTCATCCGCCTTGGAATCGTCTTCCGGGTCCATTAGTTTCGCCTGCTTAACACCAGTGTATATATCCATCTGTACATGCAGACCTGGCGGGATCTCCTGGCCTTCCCGGATTACTTGGAACTCATGTGTGGGAACGAAGTGCCGTGGGTAACAGTCTGTTTCCGTGGGACAAATGAGGTCTGTCGGTGGTGGGACGGCCGCAGAAGAGGCGGATGCCAAAGGGATTAGCGTGAGCAGAGCCACGTTGATAAGCCGGCGATTCGGCCGGGTGAATGTTGATTTGCGAGACATTTTGAATTTGTCAGATAAAAAGGTTGTATTCACAAGAGAAAAAGAAACGTTTCTGCATCTTGAGACGTCTTGATATATGTACACTCACTTAGACACATTGACACATGTCATCCAAACCCCTACCCTAAATTGCACCCAGCCAATTACCCAAAGATAACCCGCCCATCCCTGTCTCGCCAAATCCAAAGCCGATTCTCACTCCACTCTTAACCTCCACCACAAATATCCACGCTTGAACCAGTCAGGTTAGCCTGATAATTTGTTATTTACATCGCCACTATGAACGCTCTTCGTCTACGTAACCTGGTGTTGCGTTCGCGGGTCCCGAGTCGTATGTACTCGACCCACGGCCACGGCCACGGCCCTGCCTCCACCTCGCAGGCTCATGCCGTCGCCGTTCCCGCCGAGGAATCATTCGGGGTATATATTTCTCAAATAACCTTTATCCCGACCTCGTCACTAACATTTTCTAGCCCGGTCTTTACCTAATGATAGCATTCTTCCCCACCGTCTTCCTCCTCAACCACCTCTCTCAGCCCTCCGCTGACGGCACCGACCCGTGGCTAACCCAGAAAATCGCCGCCCTATCCTACAACGAAGATCTCTGGGCCACCCGCAACGACATCTTCGCCAAGGCCAGTGAGGAAGCCGCAAAGTCTAGACTGATGTTGTTGAGTCAGGAGAAGGCGTATGCCTACCACATTCGTGATGTTGAATCGCTTTTTGCGGGGTCCATGAGATGCTCGCCGCCTAGTTTGAAGGTTAACTTGGATAAGGTGCGGGATCACTACCATGCCAAGTTCCACGAGAACGAGAACCGCAAAGCTTTGGCTTTGGCGCAGGCTGCTGCTGCTAATGCGAAGGAGTCCAAGGCTTAAGGAGGACTAGCTGCGATGCTCTACACAGAACCAGCCGGGTTGGCTTACTACAGGATCGCTTGCGATCGTTATATCTACAGACACAGAACAGGACAGGGACACAGAATGGACAATACAGATAACTACAGACTTGCTATGCTTTTTTTCACGAGAGCCACGGCTGCTAATACATTTTGTTGTTTCAATCTTTGAGTGACGTGATCTCAATCCCATTTGTCATATCAGACATCATGTGTAACATGGCCTGATATTCACCTGACCACATAAACACAGACCAAGACTCTCATACAAACAAATTGTCTTATCAACTCAACTTGTTATTCAGCCCACGACTAACGTGAAAACGTAGTCCATCCCCGATCTGTATACTCATAGGCTGGGTCTTCTATACCCACCAATTACACCATGCCTAAAAAAATAATGGAAAAAACGGCAAATCACTTTTTAGTCTCGTTCTCGTGTCCTCATGTGAACTATCGTAACTTTTTTTTGATTCATTCGTCACGAAGAAGGTATCCCAACCCAGAAACATAAGCCTGCCATGACGTTGCCAGACTATGCCAATACCTCCAACCCTTCCGGAAACAACACGCAAACATTTACTTGAGGGGAATGAAACGCGAAGAGTGGGTGGCACCGATACCGGGGCGACCGTGCTTGACGGGCTTGCTGTGTGGTTGTTAGCAGACATTCTTTGCTATTTTTTTTTGTTCATTTTCAACAGGGGAAAAAACTTACTAGGAGATAGAGAACTCAGCAAGGTAGTGACCAACCATCTCAGGCTTGATCTCGACCTGGTTGAACTCCTTACCAGAGTAGATACCGATAACGGAACCAATCATCTCGGGGACGACAAGCATGTTACGGAGGTGGGTCTTGACGGGAGCGGGCTTCTCGTTGGGCTCAGCCTCCTGCTTGGCCTTGCGGAGCTTCTTGATCAGACCCATGGGGCGGCGCTTAAGACCGCGGTTGATCCGGCGGCGGGCACGGGCGTGGACGATCTTGCGGAGCTCATCGGAGTCGAGGTCCAGAAGACTGTGTGGTGTTAGTTGGTATTCGTGGTCGGGGTAGAGTGATGCCAAGAGAGGGATTCTTGTGTTTGTTCCAGGGCATATGGATAGTCGTGTTGAGTCAATCTGAGTCCATGACGTTGTTGGTATCTCCCACCAAGCCAAAAGTCCAAAATGACGCATCCAATGTCATACCCCATCCGTTGTCGAAATCCATATGTCCTGTTCAAACACAATATCCCAAACTCGTCGGCGGTAAAGGGTGTACGTACGCATCGAGGTCGACACCACGGTAAGAGAACTTGCGGAAGGTTCTCTTGCGCTTGATCTCAGCAGCCTCCACGGCGTTCTATACCGGCAAACTTGGTTAGTTTCGATTTTCCAACAACCATGCTCGGTGTCTCCATCAGCATCCTCGTCTCGAATTCGTCATGTCTCAATTGTTGAATATTTTTGCCGGGGCATGTGAAAATGTTGATGAAGCAGCGGGGTTCGTCAAAGCCGTGCAGATATTGGTGATGTCGGATATCGTCACAATGCAGGTCGATATGATGAAGAGGGCAATAGGTCGGTCGAGGTCGAGGAGCAAGATGGAGAACACTGTGGATCGGTAATAACACATACGTATTCGTCGTCAGCCATTTTTACGGATGTGTTGTTTGGTGAATCAGGTTCCGGATTGACGACTTTTCGCGAGCTATGTTATTCGAGGGCCAACAGACTAGATTTGCCATGGGGCGGACTGGGAATTTCTCACTCAGGGCTTTAGTGCCCTCTAGTGTCTCTGCACGTGACTTTTTCTGGATTGTGGGTGAAAAAGAACGGTTGTGTGCTCATTTGCCCCACTAAAGCTGATAAGACTGGATCTGGCCGATAAGGATGCCAAGTGTTTTCGGGACCGACAACTGTCAGGCAGCTGTTGGACAACCCAGGCTCCGGGTCCTGCTGAGTCAGCAGCTGATCGGCCGTAGGAACTACTCCACCTGTGTACTTCAACCAACTCAATCAGTACAAGACTTTAACCATATTGAGTTGTTGAACAACAATAACACCCTGGCAATGCATCATGAAATTTCAATGACCTCCGTGGTGTGGTAGCACATGTCCAATCCCATGTTAACGTAGAGCCATATCTGGAAATGCACATATATATCGTCAGTTTGACTGACACTGAATCTGCATGTCCGATATATCGTGGGACAACGGACGACCGTTTGGACTGTTGTTGAGTCATTTTACGTCATAAACTTCTAGACTATGAAAAAGTTGTTTTGCATTTGGTAATTGTGGTCGTCTGTCTTCTTGGCTGTTGATATTGAACTTGGCGAAATCCGGCTTGGTATTCAGTCACTGGGTGTTCTCTTCTTGGCCATGGATCCCTGACATGCGTATGTTTCCTCTTTGCCTTTTTCTCCAGGCTACCCAACTTATCTCTTTTTTATCCTGAAGCCCAACTTTATCACTTCCGTGTATACATCCGATTGCTTCATCATCATCGTATTAACAGTTTCACTGCATTCATCCTCTTATATATAAGCCATCTCCATCTCGCCTTTTCGTATATCTCACCCGCCACAATTAGCAGTATACCTTGTCTGGGCAAACTCTTGGCAATCTATATTACAGCCCATTCAGTGGCTCGACATGTCTAATGCCAAGCCTGCAAAGACGCAAGTCTCCACTCTAGCCAAGTACCAAGAAGCCCCTTGACGGAATACACGGCACCTATTAGAAGCCTCTACGCTTGGCCTGCATCGAGCCGTACGAGTCTATAGGGCGTCTGCGAAAGGTGATGGCTGGCGATTAGGGGCTTCTGAAGAACACAAGATATTGATCCCGATGCATCTACGAAATTTGCACGAATGCTTCCGACTCGGATTCTTGATGATGTTGTTCATATGATCTCGGTGTTTGGTGACTTTTTAGCCGCTATGTCTCGTCGATCGCTACTCACTGACAGCGCCCTTGCTTAATTCCCGGTCTTCCGTCCGGGTACGTCTAGCGAGACGGGAGGCTTCTCCTACACATCCCCGCCGAACATCACATCGGCCGTCAACAGTTACCCAGTATGGACAAATCTCGGGGCACGTTCTAGAACTATGTACCGTATACATACGTCTAATGTTTCCGAAACGAAACTCTTCTGGGCTATGGATTGACCGCTCTGTAAACAATAACTCGGACTTTTCGTGCCAAAATCCTCAGTGAAACCTGGATTCTGCATTGCGCATGTAACTTTACAACAGACAGATACACGCGGGTCTTCTCAATCCGGGACCGACGTCGGGCACGCTGTACTCCCAAAAACCCACTTCACCCGGCGTGTTGTGGGAGCATATGCTGAACACATGAACACACCCATTACCGCCGGTTGCTTTAAATTCTTGGCTGAATCACGCGTCCAGGCAGGCTGTCTTGGCTCTCCCCAACGCCGAGCTTGGGGGGGGGGGCTTGGCAAAAACTTATCAAAGCTAGAACGCCAAGAGATGGTCATCGTTTGCCCTGTGTTTTTCGTCCTTTACTTCACTCAGCAGCCTTCTTGGCCTTTTTTTCATTACTAGTCGGGGAGCCAAGCAAATGGGAACATGATATCTCCTTGGCGCTGATGCAGTTGATTTTGCCTTGTCTTGTGGCGCTTTTGCGACTGTTCTACTCTCTTTTACTATATTTTATAAAGGGCACTGCTTGCCGCGACGAGACAATCCTGTCGTTGACGTCTAGACTGGTCTGATTGATTGCTGTACATGCTGCTTGATGTACCCATTGTTTGATTTTTGACATCGCTTGTTGATCGATCCCAGGGCGCTGTCAAGCTGCATATGTGATATTCCACGATTTGTTTAGTTTAGGCGTCCTTGCGTGAGCTCACCTTCACTTGAGCTCCACTGAGATTGATTTCCTTGATCAGCTTTCCTAAGGGTATTTCTATTCATCAGATCTGTTGTTCGCGGTAAATTCGGATACACTCAAGCACAGATTATCTCTTTTTTAATCTCGGCCTCCGTTCATCATTGGCATCGGTATCCCGACAAGGACCGGAAAAGTCCACTTTAACTTACCACCAAATCACCGTTTCGGAGAGCTTGTATAAGCCACGGCAAGCCGTATTAAATCGTACAAATTTCTAGTTAAGACGATTTATAATCCCCGCTGTTTCAATCCCCGTAGGGATCAAGACATCTCGATACTACACTTTTATTATTCAACATGACCACTCTAGCAACTTCAACCAGAGCTCAGACAACAGTCACGGCAACTTCAGCAACTTCGACTATCACATCATATCCATCATTAACTACGGCTTGGGAACTTGAAGCATTAGTGGAATGTCATTATACTTATAATGTGGAGGATCTTAGAGGCTCTGGGAATTCCACGGTGACGGATGCTCCTACGGCATGGTTGGATTTGGATATCAACACGGCTTCATCTACGTTTTCATGTTACCCACCGGGCATGTTTGAAAATGGGAATAGCGGAACGTTCAGTCCGGGGATATGTCCAATGGGTTGGACAACTGCAGCTGGAAGTGAAGGTACCGTCTCTGGTGAGATTGTCACAACCGGGATATGCTGTTCAAGGTAAGTCTATGTTGTCATGACATCACGTCCACATTACTAACAATATATAGTGGTTTCGGTCTTGACGACGATGGTGACTGCATCGGGTCGTACGCCAAAGTGACTGCCACGCCAGCCTCGTACATTAGCTCACTTTCGTCATACTCGTACATGACAGAAAGTGTAACGGTACTCCCATCAGCCATTGTAGCCCACCACCGCGTCTCTGTACAATACCGGGATAGCGAACGTGGCCTCCTTGGTCTCGATGATGATTCAAGCTCTTCCGGTACCAGCGGTGCAGCAAATTTTCCCATGGCAGCTAAAATTGGTATCACGGTTGGGACAGTTGCCGGTGTAGCGATTTTACTACTCATCATCTATCTCATCAGAAGGTGTCGGAAACCCAAGGACAGGGTCATACCTCGGAAGTGTAAAAGAGATGTCGCCATATCTGAACGACACCTCTTTGGTTCTAAAAGGGGAGATACGTCAATTCAAGATAACGATAGTGCGTTGTATTCACGGAGAGGGTCTATGCCACCACCGTTGGCTCCGGGTGAGTCGCCGATTCTGGCCAAGAGACCGACGACGGACTCTGCTAAGAGTCTTGGTGGATCTTCTAAAACGGACAACAGGCCTGAGGTTGTACAGTTGGGTGTTGAGATTTCCGATGACGGACGATAATTCTGAGACATGGACGGGTGTCATTATGTGCATATTGGGATGGCGTTGGTTTCTGTTTCTTGTTTTTCTTTCATGATACCACTTATGATTTACAAATGTCAATTTACTATATTCAATAAGTCTTTCTTTGGGTGTATGTTGTAGTGTATCTGTTGTTATGAAGTTGTCACCCAAATCAAAACTACCTTTGCTGACGAATCTTATGTGCTGTATCTCAAGCAACGTGTCTTCTCGTCCAGAGAGCCAAAATCGTAGATCCCAGAATGCGTATGTATATAGAACTGCACCCGACAACCTACCTACCGTCCAACAAAACGCACCAATTCCAATATCTGTGTCCTTGGATGCTAACTATCCGATTAAATTCAAAAACCAACTCTTAATAGCCTTATTGGTCATCTTAGATAGAAATGCCACCGGCGCCTCTACGGTTGTTGAGAACATGAAGGTAGCCCTGAAGACCACAGCAGAAGAAGAAGCCCTAACACATGTTTGTTAGTATCAATAAGAATCGTAGAACATGACGAGATTATATGTACAATGTAAACCCAGACAGCGGTAAAGATAGTACCGGCAACAGCGAGAAGTTCTTCTGGATCAGGGTCGTCACGACCACCGGCGAATTCCTCGTGGCCGGATTGGTAAAGGTATCCGATAACAGAGAGAGTAAAAATGGCAAAGACGGAGACAACGGTGCTATGAGATGTTAGTCTATATTCTCAACAACTAACATTACAGCGACTCTATCGCAAACAGACATACCAAGTCCAGGCCAGACCGGGACCGACGACGGGCTTCATGATGACGGAGCGGTATAAGATATAGTAGTTGGTCGTTCAAAGTGGGGTGTTTTTATCGCCGATAATACGTAATAGTCGAGATGAGATGGTGATACTAGGGATTGTCTGGTGATATGGCTATCTTAGCTTGTGGGGTTCAACTGCGATTGTCCGGCGTTGCGCGGTTTGCGCCATGTTGCTACAGGGAGCTTGGCGATGGTTGCGCGACGGAACCCTTGGTTAATAGGGTTATTATGTGTTTCAAGACAGGGTTGTGATGTCATGGCGGCTCTGTAACCCTATGGTTGATGTTTGCTGATTATGCTATTTGCGGACAGACAGCATGGAGGATTCAGTCGTATTGATGAGAATGGTCAGCTGTGAGTGATTATGTGACAGTGGGGTGGGTATATTGGGAATTGGGTTTGGGGCAAAGACGGGCGGGAGTTGTACGCATATGTGGATATATGTTGTATGTATGTATAGACAAACATACGTCATTAGACAGAAAGATAAAAGTTTAACGAACGAACAGACGGGCGACGGTAAGATGGACGGAATGTTGTTTGGTAGAGTGGGATGAAGACGGATGGGTTTGTTTACACCTTTTGACATGGGCAAAGACGGCCGCAATGACGGATATCACGGGATGAGACGGCACGAGACGGAATGTTAGGGTTCTATTTTTACGACGAGACACAAACGGCTTACATGCTAGAGCAGGCAACAGAAAGAGGGGGACGAGGAATTTGTTTCGTGGAGTGAGGGAACACGATCACGATGGGATGGTAATTGTGGCACTTGATGCAAGGCGCGGTACAATGGTAATAAGGCAGTAAGTGCCAGCCACACACATATGTATGTATGTACATACATACATACACAAAGAAAGGGGCGCATTTGTTTCGGTGAGAGGGGGAAGGCGAGGCAGGAGAGAGGATTTGGATTAACTTGACTTTTGCATCGTGGAAGATCAGTCAGGTTGATTAGGAACTTGCACTTATGAGATGAGGTGATCAGTGGACCATCAGTAAAGACAGTCAGGCACGATACAGGGCGGTGAAACAAGCTGTAGTTGGGGGAAGGGGCACTTGCCCCAGCCGATTGATTGATTGATTGCTGTTGGTTGGACGATGGTGTGAGGGATAGTTTCAGATGTTGAATACGCCATGTACAGACATAGCCAAGACGTGTCCAAGGGATAGTGATAGAAGAAGTCTGAAGTTGTACACGCAAGAAACGAGACTTGGCATCGAAGAATCGTAGAAGACTAGGTCCTCAGTAAACTTCTCGACGCGAGAACCAACCATGACAATCAGAAATGTCAAGCGAACTATGTGGCGTCAACAACATTGAGTGTAAATTGCGACTGACAGGGTCACTGGTCACGGGGCGGCCATCCACAGGCAACAAAATAAAGTACAGTAACAGGGATCACGGATAGCGGGCTTTTGCTGGATACTGTTTGGGGGGTCCCTGGATGGTTGTAGTTGACAAGCGAGGTTATCGATAAGCAATATATGTACATACATATGTAGAATGGTTTGTGAGATTTTTGCATGACTTGATGTAAATTGGGTGTGGATGATTGTTAAGTATGAAAATGCTACTTAGATAGCATGTTCTCAGGGGCGAAGGAATACATGGACAAACTTCAAGATGTTCATGTCTGATAGATGGAGGTTAGATCCATGGTGATACGAGAAATTTGGGAAAGAAGAAACGAGGGTTTATTGGGGTTACAATGCAGATGAAGATATAAATGAGGAAAGCGGCGGCGCCGGGGTCCTTGCTCGAAACAGATAGAGTCAGGATGCGGCGTGCGAGTGGCGCTTTTTTCTTTTGCGGATGAGGGGGGTCAGAAAAAAAAACAAGAAAGAAGGAACAGTGGCAGGGGCAATTCAAGAGGCTGATTTATCCTGCAAGTAAGAAATGGCCAGGGTGGACTTTTCGACGACTGTGTGGCCAGTCAGAAAACGACAGAAAAAAACAACCAAAAAAGTGTACAAAGTCGAAAGGCTTATAGTCAAGACGTAGTGCATATGTAGTTATGGATCCGTCGTATTGATAGTTCGCGCTGTTCAGGTAGACGTTAAAGAATACAACAACAATGTAGTTATGGACTGGCGAGTCAGATCGAGGCTGTTTGTTGCTTACAATGGGATGGATGGGTGCAATTGTGGAGAGAAGGGAACCTAGTGGCGTATGAACCTATCTGCCCTGCCTCGTGATACGGGGGAAGAAGGAAGAAGAACTGAGAATGGGGAAACTACCTAAAGAACACGAAGGAAGGGAACAGGGAAGAAGGGAGGGTATTTACTATGAATTGAGTTAACTGGGTAGAGACCAACGAAAGTCGATGTCTCTCCATAGGCTAAGCCTGCATGAGAGTAATGAATAAAATAAAAAAAACGAAAGTCGATTGAAAAGACACGGCTTTGATTTTTTATGTAGTGGTGATTTTTCTTTCGTTCATATAAGATGGGATGAGGATTGAGGATCTGAAGGGGTGGGGTGGTTGGCAGGTTGACGTCTTGGCCATTTTAGGATTGGTGTTGATTTTTGGGTTAGGGAAGGGGTAACTAACTGACTAAAAAACCGACCATAAAAAAAGAAGAGAGAAATAGTCGTGGAAATGCTTTAGCATAGCCCGATACGCCAGTTCCACGTCACGGGCATGACGACAAGTTCCATGATACTTAACAAGCCCGGGAAAACAAGGGAAACAACTACCAAGTAAACTGTGAAAAAGAAAGGTATCTACCTGCCTACCCGCTTATTCATGACATTCCTAGAGTAAAATGGAAAAAGAGAAGTCACCCATCTGGCATGGCCTGGCTTGTTCATCCACTTCCACATGTAAATAGAAAAAGGTTGTTTCTCCCTGCATCTTCGCTTCTCATGTATCCATATCCACAACTAGTTCCTTTAGCCATGTCAAAAGGAACCATTCCTACTCGAAGAAGATACACATCTGCATACGTCGCTTCCCCCCATCCATCCCCCGTCCCAGTAGTCTTGACGATCACAAGTTAGAAAGAGCACCTCCACGACGCCAAAACTAACAAAGCGTCTGTCCGTGAACCCGTCAGTTATTCTAATCACAGGTCAAGTCAAAAAAAAAAAAGCACCGTGAAAACAAGAAACAAAATACCCCCTTCTCTTTACCGAACAAAGCTTGCAAATCCTATTCTGACCCTTCCACCTTTTTTTTTCTGGTTCCTACTTCTTCTTATTTTTTCTCGTTCTTGCTATAAAAATACTTATACACACCGGGCCCCCGTAAGTTTCGAGAGAAACTACATACATACATACATACCACATGCCCCTTCGGTTTGCCATGTTCCATTCTTGAATCGAGTTATCCCCTTTCCGTTATTTCTTCTTTTTCTCAAGTCTTCTACATACTCTTCTTCCCCCGCTAGAACCATTTTTAGTTTATCAGAACTGGACTGACTGCCTTCCTGCCAAAAAAAATCCACAATTCCCTTCTTCCTTCCCCACTATCCACCCTCAAATCCTACCGTTTTTCCTTATCCCGCTTCGCCAAATATACACGCCCCTTCCGCCCCTTCCTAAACTTCCTTCCTTCATCGCCACAAATCCCGGCTTCTTCTTACACGTCTGTCCCGCATAATACCTTTGTTTCTAAACAACCACCCACACTTTGTACTTATACAAAACCACTCCTTCCTCCCCTTTCCATCCCTTCCCTTTCTGCTATTACTCCGGTCTTTATTATTATTACACCGTCCGTTCCGGTTTGTCAGTCCATTCACTTTTTTTTTTTTTGCNAAAAAACCTTGGCGCACTTGCTTCTTCGCTGCTGGACCAGCATTTTCCAACTACCTTCTATTTTTTTGTATCCTTTTGCGCGCCTTTATCGCCTTCCTAATCAGCCGCCATGATTCTGCCGAATATTTTCCTTGGCTTTGTTGCCGCCGTTGCCGCCGCGTCAACATCAATTCCACAACCTGTATGTCTCTCGTACCTGAATCTCAAATAATGATTTAAAACTAACACATTCAATCCATAGCTCACATACACTGCTTCCTTCCCACCATCACCAGCCACAAACGTCACCGGAACTTTCTCAGCAACTACCGATTTACACACCACTAATCTTACTCTGACTTTGACTTCTCTTCCATCAAACCCGCATCTCTACCCATTGACGTATACTCTTCACGCCTCTGCTATCCCCCCATCAGGAGCCTGCCCTCTCAACGCCCCCAAATTGACAACCACCGCACCTCTCGCCTCACCACCTTCCCCGGCAACTCGGCACTCACTCCGGGGTCCTCTCCCCCGCGACACTCCGTTATCAATTGTCATTTCTTCCGCCTCCGGCCATCCCATCGCCTGCAGTAATCTCATCCCAATGGGTTCTGAAATCCCACAGGAATCTCTTGTCTCGGAATTGAAAAAGCGCGCCCCGTTAGAAGGGTCCGTCACGGGGAATCAACATAGTGCTGCGTCATCAGTGTCTTTTGTGATTGCCTTGACGGCGTTGATTTGCGTGTTTTGATTTTTTTTCTTTTGCGTTTTCTTTCGGCGATAAAATGGAGTTTTTGGTGTTTGCATCTTCTGTTTTGGCCTGGGTTGTTTTGCTTCGTTTCTTTTTTGCGTCTTTGGTCGTCTTTTTTGAGTCTGAGAAGACCTTCCACGATTTATGTACATATTTGATATACCACCCCACCATATTCACTTATTCCCAAAGCCATATATGTAAATGGTTCTAATACAAAACAAATGCAATTTATATATACAACTCCCCTCTATATAGTGACGTGATACTAGCGCTTATACCACTTGGTTACCCTCAACAGCCAGCTTATTCTTACCGACATCACGGACACCACCGCCGGTATTCTTGATGAACTCTGTCTTGGCATCAACAACCTTCTCAGTTGCTTTACCAGTCTTCTCAAGATACTCCTCCTTAGCATCAACAATCTTCTCAGCCACCTTCCCCGTCTCCGCCAAAAACTCCTCTTTAGCATCAACAACAACCTCAGTCTCCTTACCAACCCTAGGATCCTCGCCAGCCTTCCCCAGCCATCTTCCATCATCAGCAATCAGCGGATCTGCCTGCTTCACTTTACCATCTTTATCTCTAACCTTCCGTTCCCAACCCGTAGTGAACTCCGTCCCCATATCGAAGCGAGGGAACGGATGAGCCTCCGTGTTAAAGACAATCTTTTGAAGAGGCATTAAGTCCATCGGAGAGAATAAAAGATAAAAGTACTTTAGCGTTTCGGCCATCCAGAAACTTTCCATGTTATCTCTTGATGGTGGTGGGATAGTATCAGCGTTAGAAAGTGACGTGAAACCACCTTCATTGGCAACAGTAGTGTGGTCAATGAAAGCCTTGAACATATCCCAACCCCATTGGCGGTATTTGGGATCTCCAGTCAACCGCCACATGTAGAACAAACTTTCTACCGTCTCGGGACGTTGGAGGTTATGTCTATCACCCGGGTGAACATCAAAGTCGTTTCTCCAAGCCGCATCCTCACTTTCATCTTCAAATATCGAATCCGGAACGCTAGCTCGTGTCCCATCAAAGCCAACAGGGTCATTACTGTCTGTCCGCATATAAGTGATTTCACCAGCCAGACCCGTCGCCATAACCTTATACATACCCCAGCAAGTCTGCGTAAGCTCTCTCGCCAACTTCATATTCTCAATCTGTTCCTTCCCCCACCAACTCTGCTCCTTAGCTTTCCACTCAGGGAGACCACCGGTCGTCGCTAGCGCAATAGTACCTGGAAGGAAGCAGACAAGATGGTCCATTTTGGGGCTGATAGCGGCGTCAATCCCGTTAGGCTTTTCCGCAAGAACAGTGAAACCAGAAGGTTTCGAGTACGTAATGAGATGCTTCTTGATACCAGCGAGAACCTCATCCCACATATCCTTGTAGATCATCTCTTTGGTGTTAGTCTGTAAGAATTGCTTAATGAGGTATTCGTAGTACGAGTCACCACGGCTACCGAGGCGGATATTGTTACCACGGTATCGACCCGTGGTAGCGTACACGAAGATTGGCACCAGGCCATCTTTAGCCGCATTGTTATCCAGAATCTGCATGATATGTTCCGCCTTCTTCCAATACTTAGTATCTCCCGTGACATAAGAAAGATACTTCATCTCCAACTGAAGCGTAGCAACCTCCGCAGTAGACGACGCACCACCATCAACATGCGACTCGATTCCTTGACCCGTCTTCAAGTTGACACTGGCATACGGTAACCCCGAATGCGAATCATAAGCACCAAGAAGACGATCCGCCAAGTCACGTGCCTTGTTAATATACAACGAGGGGTCCCGCGATGTAACTGGCGCAAGCTCGGGATGCTCGGTAGAAAGGTAATGCGCCGATAGTAAACCACCGAGCATACGGATGGTAGTCTCAAAGACATTGACGTCTTGATCTTGATCCCATGTGAGATCATCTCTAAGCCATTGACGAGCCTGTTCAACACGGGAAGATAACCCCATGAGCATCATAGTATCAATAGCGTCGATGATGATCCAACCCATCCCCTTTGGAGCCATCTTCTTACTCGTCTTAGAGACGGGGTGATATTCATCAGCACCTACTAACGTTAGTATCCCTCACAAACCAAACCTGCTGCCAAAAAAAACCTACCCCATCCATGTTCTCTATACGAATCCCAACTTAACTCAAAAGCCTTAACAACCTCCCTCCTCCGCTTATCCCAATCCGCCCTCTCAGGCGGCATCTGAAAGATATCCGACCCCCAAACCGTCCCCCTCTTCGATTCCGCCGGTGTAAAAGCCCCATTCAACCACATCAAACCCAACAAAACCGCCCCAACAACCCCCCAAGTTCTCTTCTTCCTCAACCCGCCACCACCCACCCACCGTCTCGCCGAATGCGACACCGTCGCGCCCATCGGCTTGTCTTTATACATCGGGAGCGTCCCACCAGGCTGAGCCTTATCCAGAAGACTTTCCACGCGGTGTTGTACGCCAGAGAGGAGAGATGACCCGGTACTTGTTGTGACGGGCGGGTTCGGACTTAGACGGGAGCGAGTGTGTGGCTGCGGAGGGGTGTCGCCGACGTTGAAGGAGTATGTCATGATGCGACGTGGGTTTTTATGGTGTCGTTGGTTGTCGAGATTTGCGAGCCAGGTCGCGGCGTTGATACCTAATGGTACCGGTATATAGTATCCGTATCGGTGAATATAAAACCCAAAATTGGGCTCTCAAAAACAAAAAAAAGCAAAACAGTTACCGCTGGACAATTGCTATCCTGTCCTCTATATATGTCTCTCTCTTCCGAACGACCCGACCAAGAACGCTAAGCCGCCCTAAATCCAAAACCCCAGAAAACACACAAGCCAACTGTCGTTCCCAATCGGGAAACGCTAAAGCATAAGATTCGTAGCTTTGAGCTCTAACAAACGTGTTATAAATATCGTCGGTACTTTTCTTACATCCGTATACAAACTAGCAATGGACTTCACATGTCGTTAATCGCAACGTATCACAAACCCATCTCCAACCTTGGAGAATACCGCTGACATAAGCCACTTGTGTGTTACAAGCGACAGATCGGGACGTTACATCACGTGACGAGAATGGAATTGGCATTGGAATTACCTATTTTGGGTATACAATTTGAGGAGGAAACTGGATAAAGGAAACAATGCATGTGATATCTTAACAATTTACACAGAGAAAATCTACAAAAAAACAAACAAACATCCAAATCATTACTCATAGCCCTCTTTGCCCCTGATAAAAGTTCATACCGTTCACCCCATCGAATCCGTTCATTGACGGTTGACCAAAGTTTTCTTGCCTTGGCTGTTGTTGTTGTCGTTGCTGTTGCTGCTGCTGTAGCTGCTGCTGTTGTAGTCGCTGTTGGAATTGTAGCTCTTGAAGTGTTTGCTGTTCCTGCTGATGAAGGAACATATGTTCCGCGTTCGTTTGCTGCAGGGTACTATCCCATACAGGCTGTGCCATCGTGGTGGCACTAGGAATTCCAGAGTCGAATGCGTATGGGGTGTTGATGAAGCCAGGTTCAAAATCATCGTTGATAGGTACCATAGGGGAAATGTGAGGAGTTACCCCCTGGGGGATGAATTGTGAAACCGGAGTTGACATGAGCGGCGGAATCGGAGAAAGGCCGGCAATACTAATCGGAGCTGCTGGGTTCATCTTCACCGGAACCATATTTGGGGCACTGACAAGATGGGGGCTAACAACCGGAAGACCCATGGTAGAACTTCCCAGGCTCAATGGCATCGAAACGCCTGGTATCCCCTCATAACTTCCCCCAATAAACGGCGGCTGGCTTCTGCCAGAAATCTCGCCATTGAACGAAAACGTGTTCACTGCACCTGCCACAAACAACGCCTCATCTTCCGCAGTAACCGGGAACGTGTGGATTGGTGCCTCCCGGATTGGACTAATAACAGTATCCTCCGTGAACACCCGTGCATTAGCCTTGGCAATAACCGAGTAACTAATCTCTTCCATGTGGGATGCCAAGTCACCCATAAGCTCCTTCCATTTGCCAAATGTTTTCCCACAAATCCGGCACGGCTCCGACTCGGGCTTATCTTGACTTAGCATGTGACATCTGTCCACCCGATCATTAGGATCGCCCGCGTGCGAGTTCCTTGTGCCACTCGTCCTGCGGTTTTCTTCCAGTGCATGTTCACGAACAAGATGCTGAAGGAAGTTATCGCGTCTAAAGCAGCGGTGATCGCAATTGGGCTCATCACATTGCCACCATTCTGGGTGGCGATGGCCTTCTGATTCGTGGCGTACCCAGTCAGCTTTACGCTTAAACATGCGGGGCATCTGACAGTTTTGCCAAGAGCAAGTATATGGCTGAACGTCTTCTTGCACGTGCTTAGTCCAATCAGAGAGTTTAACAAATCTCTTGACTTTAAAGCAAAGAGGGCATTCAAACTCGGCGGGTAGTGTAACTGGCGGGGGTTTGGGGATACCCGGGGCAAAACCTTCTTGGCTGACATGGTAAATCGAGTTCTTCCCGTCACTCGGCCCATTACTATGGATATCCCGACGTTCACCATCTGCCGTGACATAGTTTATACGGCCTCCCCGGTGCGAGCACATGTCCCCGTTTGGACAAGAGGTACCCTGTCTTGAATGCTTGAGACGCATCTCACCGAGCATCTTATACCGTCCGTCTTGGTGATGAGCCATACGGTTAACCAGGAAATCAGGTGCAAATGGAAGTTGCTTTTTAACTTCGATAATCCAGTCGTCAAGTTTGAGGTCCTTGTTGGGAATTTCTTCTGTGCTAGAACCAGAGAATGAGTTCGTTTCGGCCTTGAATTCACTTGGCCATGTATTTCCATCACCGAAACACTCATTCTCTAGAGCCAGAGACGGGGTAGATGAATGTCCCGTGGCAAACTCCCCAGCCTGGGGCGGGAAAAGTGTGTTGGGCAGATTCCTTGAACCCGTTGGCGCGTAAAACGGCTCCGTCGCGCTCATAGGTGCCGCTGTAACCTCTGGTGGCGCCGGGCTCCTTGACACATCTGACTTGCTTCTTGCTCTTAATTTACCCGATAGCGATCCTCTGAGACTCGAAAACGCCGAGGTTTTTTGTTCAGGCTGTACAGTTCCTGGCGCAGTTGTCGACGCTGAAGGGTTTGGTACACCACTAATAGAACCGTGCCGAGCATGCGTTGAGCCGATCGCCGCCGCACCATGACCCATCTTGGCAAAAGCGTGACCGATAGATGGAGTATTCTTGTGGCGAGGACTCCGGGGGACAAAAGAACGGGTTTCGGGTTCGCGTGGAGATTCCAAATCGAGGCTACTAGGACGGGAACCATTGGAAGAACGCGAACGCTTATGGGAGTTGGAAGTGGGGCTTTTGAGAATGTTTTGAATGAGACCTCTTACGCCCGAGGACCGTCGGTTGTGGTTAGACCGGTCACTCAAGGACATCTTAGAGAAGAGATTGCCGCTGGTAATATCAAGGTCATCTGGATTTCTGCTCATTTCGGAAAGACCGGTTTTGACGGGGACGGTGCCGACAGTAGGTGTTATTGATACTGTAGAGCCGACGTTGCGAGAATACAAATTCATGATGGCTTGGATGGCCTCAGTTGAGGTTGCGGGTTGACTGCGGGTAGTATCGTTGATGTGTGCGAATCGGGGACCTTCTTCCCAGGCTTGGCGGTTACGAATGATATTGATATCGGTCTCGTCAATGCCAGTGGTTGCATGAGGGTTGACGTAGGTTGTATTTGGAATGTACTTGTTCTGTGTCTTGTCGCCTGATGGGATCTGATCAAGGGCCTCTTGAATTTCAGCCTCTGTAGGCGCATCTTGTGGTGGAGGACCAGGCTTATTCGGGTCACTTTGATTATCGTCTAACCTTTCGCTAAGCCATGAACTTACACTGCTGTTACGCTCGTGTAGTCGTTGTCTCCGACCAATCTGGTTGGCTGACTCGGTTTGTTCGTTACTTCGTTGATCCGGGGCAAGTCCGCCTGCTCTAGTCTGAGTTCCAGTAGTCAAAAGATTACCCGCACCTGTATCAATATTCGGAAGATTATGCATGTTTGGTCTTGGACCGGGACTCCGACCACGGCGAGTAGAAGTTTGTTCGGCGACAGCGGCAGTAGAAGTAAAGGGGCTTGGGGGACAAGGCGTGAGGGTAACGACAGGACTCTGATCGCTGTGTGTAGAAATGAGATCTAGTGAAGAATCCGGAGAGGTGTCAACGGAGGGACCTAGGCTCTCCTCACTAGAGCGACTGGAATCGTGGTACTGGAGCATTTCAAGACCAGTGAAAGACAAAGTCTCGTCACGTGCCTGATGTGAAGAAGATGGCGATAGAGATGTGTCTATGAGAGATGTTAGAAGAGTTCAAAATGAGTGTGTAATCTCAACGGACCTAAAGATTCACCAAAGGGAGACTGTGGGTTGCCGACCTGATCAAAGTTGGCAAAGTCCATGGGATCGCTCTGTGATATATCATCTAGCCCGTTTGGCATGAAGCCCACAACGGGACCTTCAAAAGACCCCTCCCTCTGCATTTCTATACCCATTTCCACAGGCATATGAGGCGACGAGAGGAAGCGTGGGTCAATACAACCAGAAGTGTGCTGCATGAAAGCTTCGGCGGTTTGTTTCCCTTTAGCCACAGGGTGCGGGTGGACCCAATGGTTATTTGAGGTCATTTGGATCGGTGTAGTGGTGATTGCGGCGCAAAAAAAGGATAGAATAGACGAGCCGAAGGTTGTGAACAAGTTCCGTGCGAGGGTTTTGCTGGGAGTATGGGGATAGCGAGATGGGAGCTTAGGCTTAAAAAGAAGCTAGTCTCCAGACAAGGCAGACTTGATGAGGTTGCTAGACAGTGATGGGGTGGATACGAGCTATCTATAGATAAGATTTGATTGAAGGTCTCACAAACAAAAGCGGTAGGAGCGTGCGTGGTGTGAAGTGGATTGAAGTGGAGTGGAATAGAACAACAGGTAGAAAAATAAGGGGCGAAAAGACGACGTCAGGCGATTTAAGGTTCGAAAAGTAGAAGCGCAGGTAAAGCGGCTGCGGCGACGGGTCACAACCAGGACTAAATGGCGGCTGGACAGGGCATGAGTATGGCGGTGGGCGGCTTTGTAGGCGTTTTTCGAGAGCAACGGTGGGTTTATTTTAGGTGAATTTGAGAGAAGAGAGACGAGTTTATTCTGATTGGTCGCTGGTTATAGCTGCTTGGGCAGGTTTTTCTGTACAGTACATGTGTGATGAGATTAAAACAAGCAAGTGTGACGACGGGCGATGGAAAGAAGAAACAACTGATAGAGTTAACAAGAGAAGATGGGGGGGGAAAGAACAAAGATAGTTTACGTATGCAGAAGCACATACAGAAGAAGTTGATATGCAGGCGTTAAAAATGGAAGTGCTTGGCTGGTTTCTTGGCTTAGGATTATAAGGTTCTAAGCTTCCATCGTTGGGATTAGCCTGAACGGAATTGAAGCTTAATTGTGTCATTCATTTCTGCAGTTTCCTAGACATTGCGGCCGAAAGGACTATGGAATTACACAACACATTGTGTTTTTGGTAACATGCTTCGAGTTGCATGTTTTCTGCCCAACGCAACGATTTGTGTGGTTGTTGGCTGTGTAATAAGGTAGACGAATTACAGGAGATATCAGAAACGAGGCCTCAGTTTGATGCACTTTAGAACTTGGAGCTTTCTTCGAGTCTAAGCTTAGTTATTGTCTTAGTGCGGGGTCATCACAAATCAATCATCGGTCCTTGCACATTGACAAGTTTGTTTGTTTTCAAACATATGATGACCAAACAACGTCATTCCAGCCCTAACCATCAAACTCCAAGTTGATGTATTTTTCATCGACAAACGCTATTACCCGTCCAATGTCATAATCATACGCAAAAAAAAAGGCATACTATACTGCATGTATCGCCTCTTTCTCCCAAGTTTCTACCCAGCCAGCCACATGCATCCCACCAGCAAAACCGGGCAAAATCGACCATTCCGACGCCCAATCCCATTCTATCAAAATCACACTGTGCACGATTCAAGTTGCATCCGCAAGTTGACCGGTCTCTGCAGCTTCCCGGATTCCCTGCCACACAAAAATGGGATAGACACCAGTGTCCGCGTAAACTGCGCCTCCACCATGTATCTCGACCCGGAATGACACAGCCTCGACTTCATGCTTAAGAGAACAAAAGGTGTGATAGATGCAAAAAGAAGACATACAACACCGGGTATTCGCACGTGGTCACCCACCGTACTACTAATCCAGCGCTCTGCGGCTTGACTATGGGGGAGCAGACGGGACCCCGTATTTTCCGCAGGCTATGGTCGTATGTGGAAGGTTGTGATGGTAAAATGGGTTATAACTGAAGCTGTTTAGTGTAAATTTCCATGGACGTAAAATAAAACAACAACAACAATGTAAATTTCCATGTGGCAGCAGTGCATATCGGAGCCGAACACACTGTGAGTTTTACATACCCTAGTTCTGTCAATGAACCCTACTACTGACCTGTATCCCTGTCGTGAATCGCCCAGATTACCCCACAAAGCACATGTCTCATTCCCTTCCGCCCCGATCTCCGATCAAACTAGCGTAAGAGGTTATCCCAACCTTGACTCAAAATGGCTCCCTCACTCCGCCCACTATCATCAGCATTAGCGTTTCCGCCTTGTCTGAGGGCCGGGCCGCAGCTGTCACGGGTTCGAATCACGGGTGTATGTATTATTCGAAGTCCCATTTCAGGGTCGATGATGAAGATTGGTGAGGCCGTGAGACGTTTTAGTGGGGGGAGGGTTTTAAGAGAGCTTGGTGGTGGGAAGATGAGGACTTGTAAGTTTTTAGGATTTGAGATTTGATGAGTTGCTAATTTGGATAGTATTTCCTCCGCGTATCACAATTTATCATATCGGGACGGTCCGGTTTGTATACATGGCTCTCCTCAAAATTACCTCCGTCTTTATAGCCGTATTCTTCTTCTTCATCGCCATTCCCTCCGTTCTATCATCCCCCGAGTCCTCCGAGTCCTCCTCAGACTACATAATCCTCCAACGTAAGTAACCCCATCAACCTCCACAAACCCCACTAACCAACCAACCCAGTCGCTCTCTGCGGGATAACGCCTCTCCTCCTCCTAACATACCTAACCACGCCCATCGTAGCCTTCATCCAAATGCACCTCCCCCCCACGGCACGAAGCTCTCGAACCGCCTTAACCAACTTCATAACGCACCTCCCACCAACCACGCGCGTGACCCTGACAACTCTCACGCCCATTGGGAAGCCACGGATGACGACGGTGGAGGTACGGGCGTTGAGACAGGCGGTGCCGAGACGGAAGATGGGATTGGTGGATTATGTGCGGACGGAGGCGGATGTTGAAATGGATCAGAAGGGTCGGAAATGGTGGAATTGGAGGGCGTTGAGTGAGTTTTCGATTTCCGGTGGGAATGGGGGCGTTAAAGAGGGTTGGGTTTGGGGAGAGCTGAAGGCAAGATTGGAGAGAGTTGCTATCAGAGAGGGTAAGAAGATTTGAAGGAGTGACAGGCTCTATCAGGCACATTACAGATGACAACAGAACATACAGAATGTAACACGGTGTAAACCAATTTGTACAATAAAACATAACAATTTATTCACATCATCATACAAGCTCATACTGTCATAACTCATCCAAACCGGCTTTACCTCTTCCCGCCATCATAATCCCAAGGTCTTTTCATACCACCTTCATAAACACTAGCAACAGACTGCTGCCACATCTCAGGAGTCATATAAGCACCCTGATAACCTTGTTCTTGATATCCTTGCTGCAAAGTCTGTGAAGCAGTCATAGCCCCATTCTGCATATTCAAAGAGTTCATCATCTCAGTATTTCCATCTTGAATCTGCGGTGGTGAAGCCGAATCAGCAGGTGACCGTGCCATGGAATTTTGTCCAAAGGTAGTCTGCCACTGTTCAAACAACGGATTTGGGTTCCACACTGGCGCTTGGCCAAGTTGCATATTCGGAACGGCCTGGGCAGATTGATGAATCATGAGAGGGTTAGTGTTGGGATTTGAAGCGCCCATTGGAGGTGCAGCTTGAAGAGGAGCATTCAAGTGGCCAAAGTTGCTGGCGGCAAGACTATCCATTGTGGGGACCATCCCGGGGGACTCGCGGGTTTCAGGAAGCATGGGTGGGGGGCTCGAGTGACTGGAGGCCGGCGAACCATATGGGAAACTAGGCTTAAGAACGAATGGTTTCCGTGTGTCAGCACTAAAGGCGCGACGAACCCCGTCGATTTGTTTTTTAAGATCGGGAATACTCCAAACCGCCATAATCTTCTCAAGCAAACGCATATGACGAGAGAAGAATTCACCAGCGTCGAGGTTGATTTCGGGGTCGGGAGAGGTTAAAGCGGCAAGATGGATGACAATGCAGGTTAAACCACAGTATACAACATAACTGTACCCTCTCAACATTCCCTGGAGACCAACCATTCCATATCGGTTCATTACTGCTTCGTGCAGACGGCAGATATTCTTTGCCGAGCGCGAACAGACAAGCATGATGCGCTTGTAATCTGGAGTTGTCGGATCGTATAGTTGCAGTTGGGGCCGGTGAAGAAGGATGAAAGAGAGGAAGTAGTACGTAAGCATGTTTCCTGTAAACGCCGACGGGAGAGAAGGCGGGGAGTTATCAGATGGGAAAGTAACCGTAAGATCATCCCGAAGTGACTGGAACCAGCTATTGAGAGCAGGCCCATGTTTAATGAACTCAGGATCCGTAGCCCAAGACCCATCCTTAAACTTCTTATGCATACGTCCGTAGGTGGTATTCATGGAGCCAATCTCCCGAACAAGTCGACTAAAGAAGGTGAAGTTGCGACTAATGGTATACTCGGCAGGATCCTCCGAGCGTACCTTTGTGTAATCCAACATATCAACTTGATCCGAGTCAATAGAAAGCTGTCTCCGACCCTGCGCCGTTCCAATCATGGTCTCTAGAACAAAGACTACCTGCCACAGACGAGTCTTTAGACGACATTCGTCTAGCGGGTAATCGCAAGGTCGATTGTTATTGTGATTTTCACTATGATCATCCAATCCCAGTTCGCGAGCCATCTGTACAGCGGCAACAATGTTCATCCAAGAACGGTAATAGTACCCCTTTTGTGGCGAGGATTCACGCGCCTTCATGAGCATCATAACTGCTTGGAGAGTGCTTAGTCGTGGAACATCCATGAAGATATCGACATGTTTTGAAGCCATGGCGAGCCATTGTTGACCACCGGAACCTTCATCCGCCAGACGAGCACCGAAAGCGAACATAACCTCGAGAATCAGAGGGGAGATACTTTGGCGATCGTTGTTCCATTGTTCGTAGAATCGTGGTTTACTGAGAACGGGTAGATACGGGTGAATATGGGTGAAATAGAGGTCAAAATACCTCGTAGTCTGTTCATCAGTGGGCATAAGTTCTGGAGGGACCCTGATTTTACCGGCACGCATAGGCGGTAAACTCTGTAGAATTTCATCGTCTTCATCCTCCTCTGGTGGCGGTTGTTCGTATCTGAAACTGGCCTTGTTCCGTAGATAAGGTGCGGTACCCGTGTTGTTAATCTCGAGATTTCCTAAGTTCCGACATAGATCTGCCGTATAGTCGCTTTGTACGGTACCAGGTGTTTGCGGATCAGAGTAGTTGTGTTGTGGGGTAGTTTCCACCGTAGGAATTGGTGGCATAGAGTGAAGAGCTTGTGGAAGTGTTTGATTCATAGATGGAGGCGTTATAGGAAAAATTGCTGAACTGGGCATCGCAGAAGTGAACTGGTGGTTCATAAGATGTGGTTGTTGGAATTGCATGATATTTTGCTGATGTTGCTGTGGTTGAATATTATGTTGTTGTATAGTCGGTTCGGAAAAGGAAATTTGGCCGTACATATGCGAAGGATCATAGACAGTTGGCTGGCTATAAACATCTGCTACGGGTTCTGTCGCAAACGATGATTCCAGGGTGCCTTGATCGTGATACTTTTGTGGCTGAGAGGATGAATTGGTGGCGGAATTCGGGGTGATTTCGTAGGTTACATCTTCGGGACCTTCATCGTCGTTGGGTTTGACACAGTTTAGTTTGAGACGGATACAAGCTCCACATGGCCAAGTATTGGTGGTTGCGGCGTCGCATTTGATTTTCCGGCGGCGACAACCTTTACAGGCGCGCATAACTACAAAGTAAAGTTAGTATATGACTAAGTTGACAAGATGAGAATCGAGATATTTACCCTTTAAGCGCTTATGTCTGTTTTGCTCGTCGACAAATACATAGTCTATATGTGGGGTTAGTCACAAACGGTAATAAACTTGAAGGCTAAATTGCCTACTCTTTTGTCTTTCTCGCTGTGGTGTTTGTTGCTGTTCTTGATGTTCAGAGGACTGAGGATGTGGCGCAAAAGTATATGCCGCCATCTGTGGGTTTTGGGGCATCATGACAGCTGTATTTGATAAAGATGTGTAATGCGCGGAAAAAAAAGAAGCGGGAATATCAATTGGTGACGCAATAAGTCAGGTTGGCGACACAATGGCGTAGAGAGTGTGTGTAGTCTAAATGTTGTACTCTTTCAATGCAGGTGATGTTGTTGACGTAAAGTTGTGGTTGTAATGGTGAAACTATCTAGCAGTCGAGATGCAGATGAAGATAATTTTGGTGGCGACAGTAATTGTGCTGGTTTCCTTATAACGTGAACGCGACAGAGGCGGCCCGGAAATACAGGAGATACGAAAAAAGAAAAAAGAAAGGAACGTAAACCAAGGGAAAAGATTCGTCCAATGTTGACAAAGTCCGGTAGATATGGAAACTTGAAAATGTCTATAATTGTTTGTCCTCGAGTATAGATGAGGAATCGATTCGAGTCCAAATATACAACGAACCCAAGTCAAGTTTTTTTTTAAAAAAAGAAAGAAAAAGGAAAGAAGAGGAAAATCCACAAACTTTCAGCTTCCAATATACCTTGAAAAAGACAAACCAGGACGGAGAACCAACGTTGAAGAAGTGAGTGTCGAATGTGCTAGGGACAATTCAATGTGACGAGAGTGACTTTGGCGGGTCTGTTTGTAGGTAATGTAGCGGTATAATGCAAGTGATGAAAACAGACAGACACACTTGGTTTTATTTAGAGCTGAGAGCACAGAGGCGGCGAAGTTGTAAATCACAGGATGGGATAGGACCAGACCGAGACCAGGCAGAAAGGAAGAAAGAAGAAACTAAGGAAGAGGGTTTGATTTCATCCATCAGTCAAGTTCTATTCAGTGGAAAGTAAATCACAGTGTTGATCTTTTAGTTGGACCATTCACTCAATAGTAGAAATCCCAACACACAGACTTGGGATTTCCATAAACTACAAACTACTACTCACGGGAAGAACGTCTCTTGAACTCTCTGTATTGTCCAATGCATGTCTTCGTCTAGAATCTGGACACGTCCCTACATACATACACTTTACATAAAACACCCCACCCCCACTTATCCTAGTAGAGTCGCATCACTGCAGCACCAATACCAGCAGAACCAGCAAAAGAAAAGCCATAATGGAAAAGAGGCGATATGCAAGAACCCTTGTCTAGCGTCAAGTGAGAGACGCAATGCAACCCGCGGTGTCGGGAAATTTCCCGCAGAGAGGAGAGGAGGACAGTGAGTACATTGTATGTGCATAGCTAGTCAGAGTGGGTTGATGATCAAGTATATAGTGGAGTTTTGAGGTAACTATTTAGTTTATGGAGATANAGAGACGCAATGCAACCCGCGGTGTCGGGAAATTTCCCGCAGAGAGGAGAGGAGGACAGTGAGTATGTACAATGTACATTGTATGTGCATAGCTAGTCAGAGTGGGTTGATGATCAAGTATATAGTGGAGTTTTGAGGTAACTATTTAGTTTATGGAGATACAAGTATTGATAGGTTAACGGACGGACGGACATAAGGAAGTATAAAGAATATGAGTGTAGTTTTTAGAAGATGCCTACATAGATACATGGTCTGATCTCAAGGGGTCTTCATACATCCAATCCGAACAGTCATCAACCGGGCGAATAACAACCTTGACAACGTAGAAAGTCCACCCGATCGATCGTCTAGATGTATGTANATAGTGGAGTTTTGAGGTAACTATTTAGTTTATGGAGATAAAAGTATTGATAGGTTCGCGGACGGACGGACATAAGGAAGTATAAAGAATATGAGTGTAGTTTTTAGAAGATACCTAGATACATAGATGGTCTGATCTCAAGGGATCTTCATACATCCAATCCAAACAATCATCAACCGGGCGAATAACAACCTTAACAACGTAGAAAGTCCACCCGATCGATCGTCTAGATGTATGTACATATGTACACATACAACACACATTGTAAATCTCAACCATTCAATAGATGTGCACGATTCCCAACCCCGCCAAGTAAGTTTCCCCAGGAGAAAACAAGAAAACATCCAGCTGCTAAGCGTCCTTTACAGTATTTTCTCGTCACCTGCTGAAGGGGTTATAGCCCATTCTATTCTATTAGCTTACCATTTGACCGTTTGCGGCGCTATCCATTTTTCCTGATTTGAAGATATTTTACGATTCAAAGGGATATACCGACGTTTGACACTTGACAACTTGATAGTATGGAGATTATAAGTCACCGTGCTTAACGACATATGTGCCTTGCTTTTATGGCCTTTATTTCTTATAAACTCGTCTCCAAGTTAACCAGAGTCAGCTCATCAACACCACGTAATCCTCTATCTCCATAAACCTGCATCACCCAGGGGACATATGTATAATGACAAATAGCCTAGTTTCGTCTTTCTCATCTCTGTACATGTGTACTTCCATATGTAATATAATCACAATAACAGGATACCCCCACCAATAACCCCACCCACCCGATCCCAACCTCGTCACTCCGGAATCTAATAAACCCTATAAACCAAACCCTCTCTCACGACAATTCCAACATATGTATGTACATTCATCTCCCCACACGGCATCATCCGTCCGAACCTTCCACTTGACTCCTCCGTGACACTTTCGGCCCGCACCTGCATTGACAAATCTGTACATATCTGTAAGCTTTCCCCCCCCCCAAACATTCTGCACCGTCGGATATCTACCCAAAACCGGCAACTCATCCGATTCTTCACCACCCAAAACCGTCAAGTACAGTATGTCTCCCGGTAAGATGGGAAGAAACTCTGTTCTTCCCACAGACATATCCGACGACAAACAATCCAGGGTCGCGTAAATCACCATGTTCATCCGTCCAACTTACATACATACCTTCCTTTACCTTGTCTGCCCATCTGCTTTTCTCAATCTACCCGTGTTGCACAATCTTTAACATCCTCAACCGTCCCTTCCACTTTCATCACCATACATGCCTTTTGCATATGTCAATGTAACACACACGAACCTAGAGCCCCACATACCATGACGTGTTCACTCGACATTTTACAATACTACCAAAGCCGAGCCTCTCTACATATCTGCATGGCAAGTCTGTGAGGCCGACGGACCATTTATTGTCCCGTGACTTGGGAAATCCACCGCCGACTCCCCGTTACATCCGTCATCGCTCGGCCATGTCACAAAAGCACAGTCGATAAATCATCAATTAACCCTAACACACCCTAATGACCAATGTAAATTTCAACCAGTAGGAATGAGCGTAATCGAGATATTTCGTCATCGAGATAGTCAATATACCTAATTTGAGTGGTGTTTGCATAACGTTAATAAAAGTCGAATATCACCGTAATTTTGTTACTATTCACCCCAATTTCCACTCTAACCCTCTAAATCCCGCATCACAACCAACAACATCCAAAATGTCCGACAAAGACAACGCCAACCCTTTTGCCCTCAGTCTCTCCGATCTTCCTTCCCGGTCCTCAACAAAGACCGTCCGCAACGGCCCCGACACCCGCTACGACGCCACAATCTTCTCCCAACCCACCCCGATTCTCCCTCTCCCCTCCAACACCAGTCCATCATGGTTCGCCGGAAGTAATGCCGCCACATCTGCCGCCGATGACCTCACCGAGGACATTATCGACGAGCAAGAAATCTACGGTATGTCCCCGCTACCCATCTTTTCCAAACCCCATATCTAATAAATAATAGATCTACTCGCTACAATCTCCGACCCCGAACACCCTCTAACCCTCGGCCAACTCTCCGTCGTCAACCTCCCCGATATATCAATAACCCCCTCAGCCGCCACCCGGCGCGCCAACCCCTCTCAAATCTCCCAAGTCCTCGTAAAAATCACCCCCACCATCGTCCAATGTTCCATGGCCACTATAATCGGTCTCGCCGTACGCACCCGTCTCGAACATGCTCTCCCTCCCAACTTCCGCGTCGACGTCATGGCCAAGGAAAACACCCATAACCAAGATGAACAGTTAAACAAGCAACTGGGCGACAAAGAGCGGGTTGCTGCCGCCTTGGAAAATGCCGATTTGAAAAATATCTTGGATAAGATGCTGGCTACCTGTGTTTGAGAGGCTTAGGGGGGAAAATATCCCTTGTTGAGGGGGTTTGGTTACGGACGTATGTATGTACATACGAGGTGTAGGGGCCTCCGGGTGGCTTTGCTGGGCTGCCTGCGACGTGGATACGGCAGGCCGCGTGGCTTTGGATTTGATTAAAGCGGGCTGTAGATCAGATTGATGCCGTGCTTCAACTATCATCCATTATATCCCATTTACACATGGACGTCACGCAGTCTGAGGTAACACCAGAAGCAATCGTTACGTCGCATTGTTATCCAGACATGAACCTTTGAATAACCATTGTTAGCCGTAAAATGCTACAAACAATTATATTCAAATACCAAGAAAACTCTTTTCTAAATTAAGTGTATACATAAACAACATTTCGTGAGACCTCTAAGAATCCAAAATCCCACTCTCCTTCAACTGTTCATAAAACTCCGGTTCCATGAACGTTTCCGGCCCCACATGCTCACTGAGACCCTTCCTCCTTCTAGTCTTCAACAAGAAGTCTCTCGCCGTAGCCTGCGCACTCGCTGGCTGCAACGGTCTCAATTCAATACTCTTGTCCAACGGATCTCCAGGTACAACATTCCATCCATCAAACACCAAACTAACCATAGCCGACCCCTGTGTCATGATCCTCAAGTCCGTCTCGTACCCGAAACTATCAATCACAGGAATCAACCCGTCAACTCTGTACAAAGGTGTTCCGGGGATAGGNTCCTCCTTCTAGTCTTCAACAAGAAGTCTCTCGCCGTAGCCTGCGCACTCGCTGGCTGCAACGGTCTCAACTCAATACTCTTGTCCAACGGATCTCCAGGTACAACATTCCACCCATCAAACACCAAACTAACCATAGCCGACCCCTGTGTCATAATCCTCAAGTCCGTCTCGTACCCGAAACTATCAATCACAGGAATCAACCCGTCAACTCTGTACAAAGGTGTTCCGGGGATAGGGCCATCAGTCATAACGTGGCCACGACGCTTAGCAAGAGACATGTGTACTTCAGAAGCAGAGTGTTCTGGCGCGGTTACAGAGATAGCGTACATTGGCTCCATGAGACGGGGAGACGCAAGAAGGAATGATGAGTAACAGGCACGACGGGCCGTAGGGATGACTTGCCCACTGCCACGGAAGATGGCTTCTTGGGCAAGAGTAAGATCTGTGATACGGAACTTGGCATTGCGGATAGGTTCCTCGCAGAGTGGACCTTCACGGGCCGCCCAGTTGAAACCTTGCTTGATGGATTCCTTGACTCCNATCAAACACCAAACTAACCATAGCCGACCCCTGTGTCATGATCCTCAAGTCCGTCTCGTACCCGAAACTATCAATCACAGGAATCAACCCGTCAACTCTGTACAAAGGTGTTCCGGGGATAGGACCATCAGTCATAACGTGACCACGACGCTTAGCAAGAGACATGTGTACTTCAGAAGCAGAGTGTTCTGGCGCAGTTACCGAGATAGCGTACATAGGCTCCATGAGACGGGGAGACGCAAGAAGGAATGATGAGTAACAAGCACGACGGGCCGTGGGGATGACTTGCCCACTGCCGCGGAAGATGGCTTCTTGGGCAAGAGTAAGATCTGTGATACGGAACTTGGCATTGCGGATAGGTTCCTCGCAGAGTGGACCCTCACGGGCCGCCCAGTTGAAACCTTGCTTGATGGATTCCTTGACTCCACGAAGGAGGGTTCTGTCGACTTCTGAGGGGAGAGTATCATCTTGCAGAATATTAGGACCCGTCTCATCGGGACCGAAAGCCCAGATACTACGACCTGAAAGCTTGTCCCATCCATATTTACTCTCAAAGAACTCCGAAACCTTCCGGATCGGATCCCGAATCTTGACTGCACCAGTCTCAATGTCTCCGGCAATACCCTTATCCAAAGGCTCCGCAATCATCGTTATCCGGTTCTTCTTGTTGGGCGTCATGGCGTAACACTTGGTCATTGACTGTTCAACCACCGTTTCACAGAATCTCGTTACTGGATCAGACACTTTGATGTCAATACCCGCGTATAATTTCCGCAGGTCATGTAATACACAGTCCATGTATAACTCGCCTGTTCCGATGATAATGTGTTCACCTGACTCCTCTACCTTAGTAACGGCCAGTGGATAACTCTTCTTGATCTTGCGCAGACCATCAAGGAGTTTGGGAAGCTCCGAAGGGTTTGTTGGTTCCACGGCCAACTTGAAGACAGACTCGGTAAAGTGTGAAATGGGCTTGAAGATGTAAGCTTCCTCATCATCTTCAAACTTGGGCGCAACCAAGGTCGCTGTTTGAACAATGTAGTTGTCAACTCCCGTCAACAAAACCAAGTTACCCGCTGGCACGCCATCCGTGGGAATCCGATATCTAGTCTCGTCGATAAAGCACTCCTGGATAGTCGCCAGAGCCATATCTTCTTCATCATCTATCGAGTATCCCTCACCCAGTACTCGTACCGACATACCAGGCTTGGCAACACCGCTGAGCACACGACCCAGTGCATAGAAGCTCTTGGCGTCGGTAGTATCCAGCAGTTTGCTAACATGAACCACCAATGGGCCATCCTGGTTACAAGCAAGCATGGACTCGGCAACCTTGGAGTCTAATGGGCCAGTGTAGTATTTTTCCAAATATCTCTGAGCTCCATCCTTGGGAGAGGGAACATGCTGGTTAATCATATCCACAAAGCCACCCGAGGGGCCAAAGAACTGTGCACAAACCGTCTTCAAGAGAACCTTGACGTCCGCCTTGTACTGTGATGGCTTCAAGTTGATACCCAGAGACTCCAGCACTGGTTTCAGTTCTTCTGGGCTATCACTGAGGGTATGTGAGAAGAGCTTGTAAATCGGGTCCATGACAAACTTGTTGAATGACCGCGCCGACTTTGGCTCCATGGGTTTCCGGGTGAAGTTCCGCTTGGTGGGGTTGAAGAATACATCACCCCACAACCGCTTAGCAAAGTCCTCCGTGTTGATTCCGCCAAACTGATCAGAATACATCTTAGCGAAAGACTGCAAAGTAAAGCACCAGCCAAAGCTCGTACTAGCAAAGAGAACATTGCCCTTTTCGGGGCTTATTCTCTTATCCGCGCCCTTTCCAGGGAGCGTCTTCTCAATGATACTGTTGACCTCTTCAATGACAAACTTGAGCTTAAAGTAAGCATCCTTGGGAGGAATGCGCAGCTCTAGAATCAACCGGTCAATCTTGTTAAGCACAAGCGTCAAGGGAATGTCTTCCAGAATGGCATGCTTGATAATCTTCTCTGCGTTGACCTGAACACCCTCCACAACGTCCACGACTAAGCAGATACCATCCACCAACCGGAACGAAGCAGCCACTTCACCGACAAAGTCCACGTGACCTGGTGTATCCAGGATATTGACCAGATGTGACTTTCCCTTGCTATTTTGCAACACCAAGCTCATAGCCCCCGCCTTAGTCGAAACACCGCGCATCCGCTCAGTAACACTAGTATCCGTGTACCGCAGCTGCTCGTCTCTCGCCTTTCCAACCCTCTTATCCAACTTATCCTCCAGGTCGTGTGTCTCCATAACCAGCATATCCATAAACGCCGTCTTGCCATGGTGAAGATGCCCCGCCAATGCAACATTGCGGATTTGTTCAGGGTAGTTCATGACGTCGGTCATGAACGATCTGTCGAAATACACTCGTGGAAGATCGGCCTCCTCAATGGTAAACTTCTTTTTCTCGACTGGCGCTACGATCGGGACGGACAAGGGTTGCGCATCCACCTCTTGCACCATGACTTCGACATCGTCTCCGTAGGTTTGCGCGGCGGTGGGGTAGTACTGCTTATCTTCGTACGTGACAATGGCGTTCGAGGTCTCCTCTATATATTAAAACCACAGTATTAGTAATTTTTCCCAGTTTGAACCACACCGTGAGCCAGACTTACCATCAACGTCCATTCCCTCCATACCTTCCGCCTCAGCTTCCTCATTATCGAAGTTATAGTCCTCAACATCCTCCGCCGCTTCTGAGCCAGCGTCAGACTCGAGGTCTCCGCCAATGTAGTTACCGAATCTATAGATTTGTTAGTCGTCTGATGGCCATTGGCCACTAGAAAGTTTACTTACTCGTCGTAAAGGTCGTCCATTTTAGCCGTATGTGAAAGAATCTGGCAAACAACTCAAAAAAGAAGAGTAAAAACGAATGCGCCTACTTCTCGTCTTTCCTGCCCCTCAGCCTTGACGATCCACAGCTTGCGCGCCTGCGCGCTACTACTAAATTTTAATGGGGCACGAGGCTGAGGGTTATCATCACGTGCAAGGGTTGTGCGACGGGGTTGGTGATTCAATACCTCTTATATGTGTGTACACGCATCTCTATTAGGAAAATATGATGGTAAAAAAAAAGAACTTTTGATGCTACCGTAACCCCAAAACTCCGATTAGAACCCAATGGACCTGCCCAAAACAAAACCCAAGTTTAAGCCCACCAAAACCTATGCTTCGACGACACCAGCCGCGATGGTCCGCCCCTCCCGGCGGATAACAACCCGCTGACCCCGCGCAACCGCAATAGGTTCCCGAAGAACCAAATTCACCCGTGCCATGGTCGATTGTTTAACAACGAACGGGTTCAACACTTGACTAACACCCGTTGACTTGTCAAGAGTGGCCACAATGTTGGTGATGCATCCGGCGGAGTGGTTGGTGCCCCTGTGAATATCGACGTTGCATGACATGAACGTTTCAAAGGCCAACACTCTCATGGTGAGCTTGTTCATAAGCTTCACCGGGTCTGTAGAGATACTAACGACATCACCGGCACGAATTTCGGCTGGGTCAATTCCAACCACCACTAAATCGACTAGCTCGCCGGCCACTGCCCAGTCACGAGGCTCATCTCCCACGAGCAGCGACTTGATATAAAACTTGGGTTGTGTCTCAGTGGAGACCACCATCAAGTCTCCAACTTGTAAGCTACCAGTCTGGAGTCGGCCACTGATCGTTAAACCTGAGTGCAGAGATGTAAAAATCTCGGCCACTTCCATCCGAGCAGGTTGGTTCAGCTGTCTCTCCGCTGATTCTGTTTCCTCCAATGCTTGGATAAGAGTTGGTCCCTTGTACCAATCAAGACTGCTGAGGTTGGTTGGCGGCTTCACAAGGTTGATACCGTCAATACCACTCAATGGCAAAAAAGTAACCATCTTGCGAGGAAAGTTGAGGTTGAGCATGAAAGCAGTCATGGCCGAAGTGATTTCCTCGTATCTTTCCTGTGCCCAGCCAACCATTTCCAACTTGTTAATAGCGATAATTACACGCTGCACACCAATGCTACGGAGCAGAAGAACGTGCTCCAAAGTTTGTCCCTTCAAACCTCTCTCAAATGCATTGGTACTAGCGTCGACCACAAGCACAGCAAAATCGGCAAGACTGGCTCCTGAAATCATGTTGGGCACAAAGTCACGATGGCCTGGAGCATCTAGAATGGTGAACTTTGTGCGCTCAGTCTCGAAAAATCGAGTGGCGATATCGATAGTTACACCATGTTCGCGCTCTTCTTCACGAGAATCCAGAATCCAAGCAAGACCAAAAGACTTCTTCCCGCTCTCGGCAGCATCGCTTTCCAACTTTCGGACTGTATAGTCATCAATCACCCCAGTTTCTAGCAAAAGGCGGCCCATGAGGGTACTCTTGCCGGCATCAACATGACCTGTGTGACCGTGTTTGTCAGTATTTCTGTGTGGAGTTAGAACACAATAAGGAAGCAACTTACCGGCAACGACAAAACTTATACTCTTCTTTTCATTCTCCACGCGGTGTTTGTAAAGCTCGGGAACATTGAGCTTCTTACTCTGAGGCACTCTAAATGACTTGACAGTAAAGCCAGGGTTTTCGTCGACAGGTTGAGCCTGGGTTTCTACTGATTTTTTAGATGCAGAGCTACCCTGTTTCTTTAAGGTGTCTGCTTTGAGCTTGGCTACACCGATATCAGATTAGTACTTCTATTTCTTCGGCGGTCGCACCGCACCTTGAGCTTGTGCAGCTAACACAATGTCATCGGGGCTAGGCTTGGCAAAGATTTCAGGAGCAAAATGCGATGACGAAGAGTAGGGAAGAGGGAATGTCTGCAAAAGTCCCTGTGTAGTCGGCGGCGACCCAAAAAGTGCCCGGGCAAAGGCAGACGGCGGGCAAGCCACGATCGTAGGAGAAGGGACTTTGGCTACCTCAGCCTTCGTTTCGGCGTCGCTAGACGACAGGACCTCTTGGGTGGCTTCTGACGTCTCACTTGAGCGGGCGGACTTGAATAGGCGTTTTGCTGGCGGTTGCGCTTGAGAGTCGACGGATGTGGTTGCTCGCTTCGCACTCGAGTCGGAGGTACGGTCGCCAAGGGAGGCCTGAGCAAGTTGAAGACGAACGTCCAATTCGGTGGCCGGGACAGTAGGGGGCGCGGGGGTGTTGTTAATGGAAGGGACGGAAGCTGCTGCGGCCTTCTTGCGTCGGGCAGCTAATGCTTGAAGCTTTGATCCACCGAGTAAGCAAGGACGAAGTTGTAGGTGGGCCGGAGGAGTGAAAATTGACATTTCACTGGCAGGCCTTGAGAGCCAAGGAGTATCGGCAAAGAAAGCAGCCATATCCGCCTGCTCAATTGCGCGTTGATGGTTGCATTTGTTCGGGGTGAAATTGTGAAAGGGAGAGTTACTTGTTGGGACAGCGTTTTGGGGAGTCTTACCTTCAGCCATTTCTTTCTTAGCAGCAGTCTCAATCTTCTTCTTTAAATACGCCTCTGTCTTGTCCACGTCGTAATAGTAGTAATAGAGAGAGGACTTGATCTCGTCCTTGGTCACACGGTTCTTGTTGGCGCCGAGGCGCTCAAAGATGTGACCAGTCAAGTCAATAACCAAATCTTGATCCAGGAAGTTGACGAAGAGCCATTCAATAGCCTTTTCAACAGATGTGGTGGCTTCCAAAGCAGAGGCAATTTCGTCCTTGCTGACTTCATTGCAACGCTCACCTAGGCCCTCCATCACATCCGCAATGTCATCGCCAGTAACCACGACATCATCGGCACTGTCGTAATCATAGTAGTCATCATTCCCGTATTGAACCATGGTGGACAAGATAGAAAAGGACGGAAAGACAAAAGAGCGAATAAACGGTGAAGTTGAGAAATCAGGACTGCTGTGAGACGAAAAACGGCTGAAGGGTGCTGCTTTTATAGTCAAAGGCAAAAAGAGTGAATCAGATGTGCGTACTAGCGCTAGATAGTGCGCGACTTGTACATGCGTGAGTACGTATGTGAACGAGAAGGGAAAGCGAACAAAAAATCTCAAACGATGACGATTTGACGTAGAAAAGTGAGACAGAGGTGTGTTTATTAGCTAAAGGTACAACACAGAGGATTGCTAATAGTTTGGAGAAAGTCTTCCTGGGACGGAATTAACAATGAGGTTGCCTATAATGCGGGGCAGGATGCAGTTGATTTGCTTGATTTGGATACAGTGTGTATACAGTTCGTCCTTTCGCTTCCAGCGCCTGTGCGTACAGTTTCTGCAACCAAATCGCACATTGTGTACAGTGGCTGTTAGCCTCAGAGAACGCCACAAATTCTCCCCCGCCAAACGTTGTAAGCCGGCCAAGGGTCAGTGATCCCAGGTGCAAGTGGGATGGATACTGCTAGAATCGACCCCGACTGTGTTATCCCGCTAGCCTGTATTTGCCCCTGAAAGCACCCTCAGCTATAGTCCATTTTGGCGGGGTGACTAGCTGTCTGATTACTGGGTCGGGAAAAACCACCACGCTCGAAAAAAGCATACAGCATCGTCAGCCTTCTGCTATAATCACATTGTTGGACATTTCTCACGGCCTCTAGTTGTTACTTTATACTAGATTCCTGTTAATTATACTCTTCTACGTTCTTTTCTTTTGGATAGTCATTGTTACGTCCGCGCTTTGATTCGTTTTGGTGATCTTTCTTACTTGTCAATACCCCTCCTGTTCTGCGTTTGCCCATCATGGCCATGAGTATGTAATGCCCCTTTCCCAAGACCGTGTTCACGGGTTCACTGCTACCTGGGCTTCGGGTGGTCTTCTTATCGTGACTTTCAACTAACAAATTTGTGTTTTTATAGACCTCGATCTTTCCAATGGTACGAATTACAGCAAACATAAATATCTCCCCCTGTTCCTACACGAAGCACGTCAAAATCTCGCGATGCATGGCGGGGCATGACCCCTCGATCAGTAGATACTGACTTTTACATCATAGCCGCCCTCATGAAGGATGACCAGGGTCGTCCATTCATTGTCGTCAGAGAGTAAGCACTACGCAATAGCAACCAGATACGCAACACCGCGCTTCTCTAGTCACATGCTAATGCCAGTCTGTTTCTAGCCAGGGCAAGAAGAAGCGCCTTTCTGGCAACGAAGCCGTCAAGTCACACATTCTCGCCGCCCGGACAGTGGCCAACATTGTCAAGTCTTCCCTTGGTCCCCGCGGTCTCGACAAGATTATGATTTCACCCGATGGTGAGATCACCGTAACCAACGATGGTGCTACTATTCTCCAGCAGATGGAGGTCTCCAACCACGTCGCCAAACTTTTAGTTGAACTCTCCAAGTCCCAGGATGATGAGATTGGTGACGGTACCACTGGTGTCGTTGTCCTCGCCGGTGCTATGCTCGAGCAGGCTGCTGAGCTTATCGACAAGGGTATCCACCCCATCCGTATTGCTGACGGTTACGACCAGGCTTGCGATATTGCTGTTGCCGAGTTAGACCGCATTTCCGACACTATCGAGTTCTCCAAGGGCGATACCGCCAACCTCCTCAAGGTTGCCAAGACCTCTCTCGGTTCCAAGATTGTTTCCAAGTCTCATGACCAGTTCGCCAACATCGCCATTGATGCTGTCTTGTCAGTCGCTGACTTTGAGAGAAAAGACGTTGACTTCGACCTGATCAAGGTTGATGGCAAGGTCGGTGGTGCTTTGGAGGATACCGTTTTGGTCAAGGGCGTGATTATCGACAAGGACTTCTCTCACCCCCAGATGCCAGATGAGATCAAGGACGCCAAGATTGCCATTCTCACTTGCGCCTTTGAGCCCCCGAAGCCCAAGACCAAGCACAAGCTCGACATTACCTCGGTGGAGGAGTTCAAGAAGCTGCAGACCTACGAGCACGAGAAGTTCATTGAGATGATTGAGCAGATCAAGGCCACCGGTGCCAACATGGCTATTTGCCAATGGGGTTTCGATGACGAGGCCAACCACTTGCTTCTCCAGAACAAGCTTCCCGCCGTGAGATGGGTCGGTGGCCCTGAGATTGAGTTGATTGCCATTGCCACCAACGGTCGCATTGTTCCCCGGTTCGAGGACCTCAGTGCCGAGAAGCTCGGTACTGCCGGTACCGTCCGCGAAATGTCCTTCGGTACCACCCGCGAGAAGATGCTGGTCATCGAGGACTGCGCTAACACTCGCGCCGTCACCGTTTTCGTCCGTGGTTCCAACAAGATGGTAAGTGACGAAGTATACATTATTTACAGCAAAGGAAAGCCTCTAACATTTTTTTCGTAGATCATTGATGAGGCCAAGCGCTCTCTGCACGATGCCCTCTGTGTCGTTCGCAACCTTGTTCGTGACAACCGCGTTGTTTACGGTGGTGGTGCCGCTGAGATTGCCTGCTCGCTGGCTGTCGAAGACGCCGCTGTCAAGACTCCCGGTCTTGAGCAGTACGCCATGCGCGCCTTTGCTGATGCTTTGGATGCTGTTCCCATGGCTCTGGCCGAGAACTCTGGTTTCAACCCCATTTCCACACTTGCCGAGATCAAGTCTCAGCAAGCCAAGGCTGGTCCTGAGCTGCGCGGTAAGCTCGGTGTTGACTGCATGTCGCGTGGCAGCAACAACATGAAGGATGCGTTTGTCATCGACCCTCTCATCGGTAAGAAGCAGCAATTGCAGCTTGCTACGCAGTTGTGCCGCATGGTGCTCAAGGTGAACAACGTGATTGTATCGGGTACCGGCGACCAGGACTACTAAGTTTTGGGCGTTTGGTGTAGTGGTGGTTTTTTTTTTTCTTCAAGATGTACATACTTGCTGCATATACAGAATAGCCGGGCAACAAGGCATAAAAAAGGAAACCATTTGTATGAGGTACAAGGACGGACGACTGGATGGATGAACGGATAGGATACCTAGAAGGGCTAATTATGGGATGGATGGGTTTCTTTTACATACAATGGGATGGTTTTTATACATATTTACATAGACTGAATAATTCTGGTTTGTGCCGTTCAAAAATTGGGGTATCATTGACAAGTCGAGGTCTTCCACTGCAGGGTTGACTGGGACATGTGTGTAACGTGGATACAAACGTCAAGTGATCTCGATGTAAACAAGTGATAAAGTTGGGCACATTCACAGAGTACATATGATATAAATGAAAATCGAAAACACATTTTATTCGCCTTGCAGGAAAATTAACTATTTGTTGCATGTATATCTTCAAAAATGTAGAGAAAAAAAAAAAGGATAGATTTGGTATCATCAAAGGAGGCCAGACATTGGACAAGTAAAGTAGATCAAGAAAAAAAGAAAGGAAACAGAAAAAAAAAGATAAAACAAGACAACAATTTAAGAAAAGAGCAAATAGCCGTACCGTGGTCCAGGTATGTATGAAAATAGATGGTGAAAACCCCGCCCATACGTCGATTCTAAAAAGATTGTTTTTTTTTGGCGGGTGACGTGGTTGGTTTGTAGAATAGAAGGAAGGAAGGAAGGAAATAGAAACGCTGAAAGTGTTGAAGATAATGAATTGGTGGAAGATGGCGGGGGGGATAATGAATGTGGAAGCTAGTAGTAGTACACAGTCCTCGAGGAGGACTAGAGAGGGTTATATATACCGGTGGTAAGGTGACCCCGTTATTGTAGACGATAGTCTAAAGTAGCAGGTTTTACCACCCTTTGGTATGGTACCCCTCGGCGGTAGTTCTAGCCAGGTGACGATCCCAGTGTTCTCTATCCTCCTCGGCAGCATTCTTCATGAATGGGACTTGGGGATATTGCTTTAGGTTGGTCATATCGTGGGCTGTGTGGCGACGAGTTAACCCGGCATTCCGAGTCATGATACGCTGTAGTCGCTCCCGTAGCATGTACACACGTAGAGACTCAGTAAGTTCAGTATCAAGCATAGTCTTACGAGTTGTCCGTGGTGAGAGAGCACCAGTCGGCATCGGCATTGGTGGGGGCACTGCAATTTCCACTGGTGCTGTCACTTGTGGCCGGGACTGGCTGGCCGTATCACGTTGTGGTGGGGCAGCGGCAGGGGCTTTCCCGCGCATTAAAAGGGCGCCTTCATCGCTGGATTCGGATGAGCCGGGGCTGAAGGTGGGGTTGTGGAGTTGTGAGAGACCGGATTGGGCGGGAGGTTCTTGGGGACGGCGGAGAGCGGCGTGGTGGTTGAGGGCGGAGGTTGACCGGGAGGCGTTAAAACGCTGGTTTTTGGGGTCGTTTTGGTTCATCATGAGAGTGATAAGGGAACGGTTAGGACGAAGGTTGACCTTTGATTCAACACGAGCAAACATGTCGCGTTCGTCAACACTGTTCCGACCACTCTCGCCACAAGAGTCCTCCCATTCATCGTCATCATCTTCACCCTTCTTTCCACTACCACCGGCGCTGTTTCCCTGCTCATCTTCCTCGTAATCTTCGAAATCGGAATCATAGTCGTCATCATCGTCGTAGTAGTCGCTATCCGAGTCCGAAGCAATTGCATTACCCTGGTCAATAGTATCGACTACAGCGCTGAAAGAAAGCTGCTTCTTCTGTTGTGAAAGTGATGGCGGCGCAAGACTACCGTGGGCCGAACTCTCGACTGAGGACCCACCAACCTGGAAGACACCTCGCTTAATTGCTGGCTTAGGCATCTGTTTTGAAGATTGCTCGCTAAGGCTGTGACCAGCCTCGTTAGAAGAAGCGGATCCTCCACAGGTGAAGCGAGCAGATTTCTTGATAGCGCTGCGTGGAGCAATAGAAAGGGGCTCGACATTGGCAGAAGTAGAAAGACGGTCCCGGGGGACGGAAGTAGAGGAAGAACCGAAGCCGTGAATGATCGTAGTGGGAATGTGAGAAGACTGAGGGGTGGATGTGATGTTTTTGCGGGTGTTGGGAGATGCGATAGACTCGGTTGGGATGTAAGCCGTTGGCGGGGCTGCTTGCATGTCAAGAACATGTGGCGAAACAACAGATGGCGTAGTATGTTGAGAAAGACGAAGAGTCGGGATGGCGGGTGCGGGTGCGGGTGCGGGTTTGGAAATTACTGGAGCCGGTGTGGTAGTTGCCGTGGCGGAAAGGTTGGATGGGATTTGCGGTAATGGGGCGGACAATGGCTTTGTTTCTGTGAGGATGGAAACTACCATTTTTTCGAAGTCGTCTTGTTTTAAGTTCTGGACACTATCGTGCATACAGGAATCTTCGCGACGAATTCTGGGCTTGAGATCTGTGGCACTGTTTGAGGAGAATTCGACGGCTTCCTCGTCGATTGCGGATTCGACACTACCGGATAATTGAGGCAGGTCACTCATTTTGGATTCTGTGCGAATAGATCTGGGGGTTGATGTGGACATGAGGCTAGTGTTGCTGGCTGAGGAAGCTAAAGTTTTTCTCTGCCACAAACGCCAACTGAGGTTTTCCAAACGACGGCCTTGTTCGACTGAAGGGGCACATCGTGAAAAGACTAAAGAGAAAAGAGAGCACCGGTCAGGATTTACATGTTCGGAAGAGGTTAAAGGGAACCAAGAATAATAAGCTTACCAGTCCAGATATAAAAAAGACTTTCTGGGTTGGCAGTGTCGATTTTGTGAATAGCATTGGCATCCACGGTGAGGATATGTCTGTCTAATGAGGGAACCATGGTGGAATTGGTCTGCTCTGGAGCCGAGCAATGGCGAAACAGACAAAAAGGTGGTTGTACAAGCGGTAACAGTTGTGCGGAGAGAAGCAGGAGCTCGGGATGAACGCTACAAAGCGGACAGTGGATAAATGGATCTCAGCGTCGGTGGCCGGTATGGTGGATGACGATGAGAGTGAGGCGCCAGAAGCGGATATATAGCAAAGAACTATGGCGCAGTGATTCGATGGCGCGTTTGAGAGTGTATCGAGGGCGTAGATATATTTGCGGAATAGTTATGGCGGTGAATACTGAATTCAGGAGTTGATTTTGAGGTCGCTGATGAGACGATGATAGAGAGCATAAATTGATGTATAGACGGATGTTGTTTGTCTTGTGAGGTTAAACCAGGACAAGACTCTCACGATATATTGTGTTGCTGTGTATGTAATATCGGCAGTATGGTGTAAAAAGAATATCGTTAGATCAAAACTAGAACAAAGCTTTCGGGAGAACGAAGCCAAGAGACTGGTGAAGGTGGACCCGTCTCAATATATGAATCGCCGGCTTGAGCAACCACTTGGTCGGGTAGAAAAGAGCCTGGCTATACAAGTGTACAAGCCTATAGTAGCCCAAATTCCAGCGGTCTATTACCCGGTGTATGAAAAACGCCAGGTGCTGGGTAAGGGGGGTGTGTACAATGAGCACTGATGTCGCAGGGTGTGGTGCGAGCACAGAGTGAGCTGTAATAGTAAAAGAAGAGCCAAATTCTAGGGGACTTCAGGGCATGTTTTCAACTTGTTCTTGGGCTGATTAGGCCAGGGAGGGGTGTGTAGGATTTTGTTTCTTTTTTTTTTTCTCGTGCGTGTGTGGCACTTGTACAGACAGCTCTAGCAGTAGTAGAGCTTTTTTTTTCAAACTCTTTTTTTTCTTTTCTGTTTTAAATGGGTCCCAGCGTATGTACCGCGGCAGAAGAAAGAAAGAGAGAAAGAGAAAAACCAAAACGCCACTATCGCAAGATGAACAGCTAATAAGCGGGGCGTGAATTTATCACCTTCTCCCTCACTTAAAAAGGAAGACGTTCGGGACTGGAAAGGGATTCCAAGAAGAGCCAAGGAAAGGAGCAAAGTTCATAGAATATGGGGGATGTGCTTCCCAAAACGGCCAGACCCGGTACGAACAAAGACTGTAGAGAGCGGAGTAGTGGCTGATTCTGGGATATGGGTTGTGGGGTTACCGGATGACCATGGTGAAAGGGTGTTTTAAAGGAAGGCCGTCATGTGGTCTACAAGTTCTGAGGAAGAGTTTGTTTCGGCAAGAGTGTACCTGAATCGGGGCCTAAATCGGGGAAGGCTTGACGAAAACAAAAAGAGGTGAACAGAAAGAAAAGGAAAGGAAAAAAAAAACAGAGGATTTTTGATTCCAGGGACACCGACACCAACACATAGAAAAAGGAAAACAGTCCAAAGGAAATTCCTAGGAGAAGAAAATGTACAAGGAAATTCAAAGGCAATTAAAAATTTCAAGTCACGCGGTGGTTTTTTTTCCTTGGGATGTGCAAAATGCATGTCACTGGAACTCTGCATCTGTATGTACAAGAAGTAGTATACATAGAGCAAAATGCCCCAATTTAGGTCTGTGGTTCCGACAAGACTATGGGAGATATTGGTCCTAGGTAGTGCAGGAAAATGCAAAGCATTGGCGATCCCAGTGTCCTGTTCTGCAGACTAAGATGGAGAAGTTCAAAGAAACATGACCTAAGGATGGTGGATGATCCAAGTTGGCTTGCAAGTCTATGTAAATGCCCCGCAAGAAACGTCAGAAGGACTAACGAATTTTCCTAGTTTGTTCGTCATTGAAGGCGTTTGTCTAGCTAGTTAGTTAGCTAAACCGGCTGGCTGGCTGGCTAGACAATCTTTTGGAGACCACAGGGAAAAGGAGGAGATATTGCCTCTCGAGACAAGCTGGATGGGTATGTATCAACGATGCAAGCACTATGTCTAGGTGACGTGACATGTCGTGACATTTCCAGCATGCATCGTTGAATTATGGAAAAAAGGTGATTACTCATTGAGGCTTCCCGGACGCATCTCATCACCCGGCCCAACCTCTCTAACAAAAATCTCAAATCTCCTCACTTTTTGTCTCTCCAATGGTCTATCTACAGCCTTGTAGCCGCGTCACATGACAATCTTGACTTGTCTATTCTATATCTACCCTCAAAAACCGGCCGGCCATCCATTCCTCCATCAGGTTCCTCCTCGGTCGATTCCCAGCCACATGCGAGTGTTTCCTAACTAACTAACCGCGCAACAACAATCCCACTTGGAACTCCAAGGGGTGTAATGCGCTGTAAAAAAGAGAAAAAAAAGCCCGATTTGGGGCCTATTGGTACCATGGCCTAAGACGTTCCTGGCGATAGGGCCGCTTGTTTGAGCATGGGGAGCCGTCTGTGGGAGTCTCGTGACGGCGAAATCTTCCGGGTGGATGGAGCCAGTTTGGATAGACGCCAACGACTTGTATGAATTACGAACCAATCGGCATTACATACTAACTCGGCTCGTTGAACTATGTATGTATATAACATGTTATGATTTGCCACGCGCGCTCGTTAGTTTCGTTCGCTCGCATAGCAATGACCGATTTCCCCGCCGTTTTCGACATCGTGACGACATTATCGGTATCTAGAAACCAGGCTAAACCATCCATTTCGTCAGTGCCCTTCACATATCATATCAGTCTATTACTTGATTCGTTCGCCTTGACAATCCCGTGACCTGAATCTATGCGCTGTCCACCTACCCATCAAGGCAAATGCACCAGTTATCCGCCACTCAAATCGTCATGAGCAAGACCCCAGCAGCGTCTGTCATCATCCAAGCAACGTAATGCACCCAAAACAAAAAGTAAACTCATAAATCAGCCACCCCTCCACGTGATACCGCCACAACAAACGACTTTATCCTTTCCCGTGTGACACCGCCGCAAAGTATCTTGTAAGCTTGAACGTGCCAGTTATTTCTACACATGTAACAAAGGAACAACAGGCAGGGTCGAACTAACTTAACTCTTTGACGTGGTCCTCGACCTGTCACGGGTTCTCTCATTTACCCCACGAAAATAAACATGAAGTGACTGAAAAAAAAAATGAACCTCCAAATCACAGAACAAGTCTAGAATCATAACCGAATAGCCTCATTACCACGCAAGCCACCGGCCGCCTCACCCGTTTCTCCTAACATATCTACAATAGTGTCAACCGAATAAGTACCAAAATACGGGTCTGGTCACTATATTCCATTCCGTCCAACTCCGTTAACCGGACCGCTCCGTCCACGGGTCTCGACCATATATCCATCACAATCCAAAAATTCAAGCTTTCGCCTCCTCACCTACAATAGTTATGCCACCACAACAGCTCACTCGTGTTTCCTATTCGGGCCGTTAGACCCCTCCATTTCCATTTAAGGCTACACCATACAAGGTTCTTTTTTTCCAAAATAGGGTTACTTGGAATCATCATGTCGATGATTGGTTTATGTAAGAAGTTGACGTCTGGACTGATTGACTGACTATTCTTCCAAGAAAGAATGGCATGTTGGAGAAGAATGAAACTGTTTGGGTGGTATGAAGAATTCGATATAGTGACCATGGGCACACGCACTTTCAACGCCAATCAAAACATGCAGGTAAGCGAGGAAAAAACTACCTCTGGTGAGAATAGATGAAGATCGGTCACCTGGCACTTTTCTGCCATGGCCCCTCGGAAAGACCAACCCTTTGTTTGTTAGCTTGTCTTTATATTGTACATATGCTCTCTCCAATATATCCAACAGACAGTGTTTTCAAAAAAGTTTTTAACCCGCGTGATACAAAATGACCTTTGGCTGAAATATCAAAACCAATACCAACCATCACGTCACTGTGATATGACATATTCTCTAAAGTATTGATATAAAAAATTGGAAATATACTTCTTTCAGCCCCGAGTCACATTGATTGAACCCTTGTACTATAACACATAACCCTTCTTTTCAGCCCACTCCGTTTGTTAGTATAAACCCTAATCTAGCCCTTACACAACAACATGTCTGATTTTGGTTTATATCCCATTGTATGACTCGAGTTTATGCATGGCTTTTATCGGTTGGGCACATGCAGAACGCCACTAGAAAACGTATGCAAATGGAGGTAAAGAATCTGTCAATATATAGAACACGAACGCGGAAATGCAAAGGGTCGGAGAGACTGAAGTGGAGAAATAGTAACTGACTATGAACAATATGTATGTACAACATGGATGTCTCATACGGTCATGCATATTTATAGGAGGGTCTACGGAACGGGCTCCCATGTGACGAGAACATGTTGCTTGTCTTTGCCATTGCTTATCCCACACAGACACGTTTGTTGTTAGACAGGACCGACCTGTCCATGTTTTTGGTGCATTTCCACTACTCGCCAGACCAGCTGAGTTATCATTCCACACATACATATGGTTAAACCCACAATCTCCCTTTTCCGCAACGTTTTCCTATCTCAAGCAGACAAGAAACTCCCTGCATGTGAAGACCTGCCCGTGCCATTCACCGCTGCTATCACGAGGACCGCCACGTTGAAACCAGGGACACCTTCTAGGGAGTCTTGTTTGGTCGTTATCATTCAACCACGTACAATGCATGTCCACACCAACAATGGTCGCCCGGTTGTCAAACCTCGTCGATCAAAGACCTAACAACAATGCTCCCCCCTCTTCCTCCTCCAAAAAAAGAACCCAAATAAAAAAAAACAAGGCTTCTTCAAAACTAATCATGTGCCATTCCCCTCACACGCCTAAATAACCCAAAAAAGAACTTGTATTCTAAAACTAGCCACTCATACAACCTTATTATCCAAAATATTCAACAAACCTTCTCTTTCGTCATATATCTCTACATGTTTCCATCAAGTACTACGTCTTGTCAGTCGTCATTGTCTTCTTTTTTTTTTCAACTCACATGCTCCTTCCAAAATGGGATTGTCAACTGGTGAATGACGAAATTGGCAATTGGAGGAGTGTATACTTGCGAATTAGGAAGGCGCATTTGTGGTTTTATCTATGCACATAGGGTTTGATGGTTTCGTGATATTGAAGAAGATGATGCTTGGTATTAGAAGTTTTTTGATATCTTGATATCTGGATGGTTTGTTCCAATAATTCTTCATTGTCACGTATATGTCTGTGCGGATCACCAAATACCCTGTTTAAATCTAACAAGATCAAGCCCGACTTATACAAGCTTCAAGGTCACATATCATCATCGTCACCTACAAAATTGCCAATATATCTAGAAACAAGTCTTCCAAGTGCACCTCCACCCTTCCGCCCAACGTCTCACAAAGACCCAACATCAGACTATATATCCATGCCTCGCACCAGTAAGTCACCACGATCAACCAGCCTACCAGCCCGTAACCCAGCCAGCCTTTTCGTCCTTGTCTTACCAGGCCGTATGAGATTGAGATTTATCGTCTGACATGGTCCCGTGATGGGCTGGCCAGCGTGTATCTTGCAGCTCGGTGGTACATGCATGAATACGTATGTGCGTATGTACATACATATGTATGTACAATATGTCCATGTAAGCTCGTCTATTATTCATACAATGGACAACCTAACTTTATGATCTACATCACATGTGCAAGACGTCGGCTGTATTTCCGTTGGAGTTAAGTGCAACCAACCGATGGAGATGACAATGACATTCTTACATATACATATCTCCAGCAAGTTAACTCTCAAATTATCACCTCTCGCCACGTCATATAACCCGCGTCGCCAAAATCAACTAAGACCTCTGTACATACATACATACACTATCCATCCAACCCGCCAACCCTTCCCTCTTCGTCGTCCCACAACCCCCAAAGCCATCCAGCCCACGTAACACAACAAAGTCACCTGCCCACCTCCCCGCCGGTCCCACCAACCGGCGTCAAAAAGACCCAGTCCGGACCGTTCTTCCTCCGACGCGCATTGTGTTGTTGATTGTTGTTTTGTAGCTTCAAGTTAATGGACTGTCGTCTTTTAAGTTCAAGTTCATTTGGTCTGTTAGGTTGGAAGGCTTTAGAAAGGGGCTTTTTCTGGGCTTTGTTCTTGTTCCTGGGGGCTTTTACTTGGCTACAGGTCATTTTATAAAAGCTTGATAGTCAAATTTCTAGTTTATAGTACTTTGGTCGTGTAAAGAAGTTCCATGACGTCTATGTTAAACTATCTTTTCATCTTTCGTCCCAATCCCATTATCTCCTTGATCTCCGGGTCTCAAATATCATTCTTCAAGGACAACAATAGGGCTTATCAGGGGTATATACAACCAACAGTGCGCATACATTTCCAAAGACTGTTCCATTATGTCGATTTACATGATCACAGTGCACATACATACAACCACTCACTGTACAGTACCACAAAAGCCCGNCGTTCTTCCTCCGACGCCCATTGTGTTGTTGATTGTTGTTTTGTAGCTTCAAGTTAATGGACTGTCGTCTTTTAAGTTTAAGATCATTTGGTTTGTTAGGTTGGAAGACTTTAGAAAGGGGCTTTTTTCTGGGCTTTGTTCTTGTTCCTGGGGGCTTTTACTTGGCTACAGGTCATTTTATAGAAGGTTGATAGTCAATCTTCTAGTTTATAGTACTTTGGTTGTGTAAAGAAGTTCCATGATGTCTATGTTAAACTATCTTTTCGTCTTTCATCCCAATCCCGTTATCTATTTGAACTCCGGGTCTCAAATATCATTCTTCAAGGTCAACAATAGGGCTTATCAGGGTTATATAAAACCAACAGTGCGCCTACATTTCCAAAGACTGTACTATCATGTCGATTTACATGATCACAGTGCACATCAACACGTCCACTCACTGTACAGTACCACAAAAGCCCGACCTTCCTCAGCCCGGACCGCACCCAGCCAAGACCCACTCTCGGCAGACGCCAACCCACATAATCTCGGCCCCTCCCCACCGCATTCCGCTCTCCTCCCCTCCCTACCCCTAAAAAAAACACCTTCGGCCTCACGGTTCAACCTCCGCCCATCTCACCCGCAGAGCCTCGGGCAATCGTGACTCGCCCGATAACGATATAGTTAACCCCGTATCAAAAGCACTTTTGTCTCCCTATGAAAAAGACCCCCCACCGGACCGGAAACGTGGGGGTTCCTCCCGTTCGTTGGTGTTGTGTTGGGCACCATGGTATGGCATGTCATTACGATGCGACTTCTCCGCTAATCTAGATGGCTTGGGGATTCCTAGACTGGCATGAATGGTTAACTAATAGGCTAAGTCGGGACGTCCGCTTGCTTAATCCATCATGTCTATAGAAGCCTGTGCCCCCTTTACCAACGGATATCCCGGGGTAAACACCCCTGTGTGTCGAACCTGTGATCTGGAGCTCGAGCCAGGCCGTTGTTGGTGCGCGCATGTGTGGATGTATGTCTGGATAGTAACACGTCCTTTTGAAGTCACCCCTTGTTTTTGGCTTCTTTCAAGATATGGTGGTGGTTTTTTTATCGACAAAGGATGGAGGGTCGTTGGTTTGATTTGGTCTTTGATGGATACACAAACGGACTCGATTGTATCTGTAATCAAAGATAGGCTAGAAATACATAGGCACATCCATACAGTATAGAGAGATCCGCTTGTGTGACTCGCCATCAACTCCCTACAATCCAATGACCTCACAAATCCATCTCCAGTTCGCGCCACAAACCCACATCTCCATAACCCGCAGCAACTACCACCCCACTCCAATCGGCCCGCAATGAACCTCCACCCGTCACTTCCATCATCCAACTCACCAAGTCAAGAATATCCAGTCCATACTATCCAGCCTAACTGGAACCCTTTAATTCACCCACATGTTTCCATATTCTACTGTCTTTCAAAACTATCGTTCATAAGTATCCCCCCACCATCCTCTCGCTGCCCAACCGGCCCAGTGACCTCAAGACCCACACGCACAACTTTGGCAGTTTGGACATCTAGCCTACGTCAATCCATCTGCACGTAAGATTCCACACACCCTGATCACCAGCACGCCCAATTTCTATACTGTACACCGTAGAGTTCCGTCTTCGTCTATCCCCATATGCCTAAACCTCAAAATCTCCACAAATCTCTGTCCTTCTTCATCGTTAAACCCTATACAAGATCATCACCATGCCATATGTACGCCTTCTCCACCTAATGCAATAGTAAACCTTCCTAAACCCCTCATATCCAATTATATATCAATGTATCCGTGTACACACACACACACACACACACACACACACACACACACACACACACAAAGAATCCAAATACCCCAACCCACCCCGCACACCACCTGACCGCTCCATTCTTGCCTCCAGCCCAATACCACCCTGCAGACCGCTGTTCCGGGCCTATTCATCATCATCATCATCCTGTCATAAAAGTGGGACCAACAACATAACAAAGCACGCGTCACGTGGTCACTTCCATTTCAACAACTTTTGAAAGTGTCCATGTTTAATATGGAAATTAAGAAGAATCACACCTGTCTAACTCGACTACAACCAAAAGCTCAAGGGAATCATCCGAACCAAAGAAACAAGACATAAAATGACAACAGAAAAAAAGTGTAATAATGACTAACAGATGAAAGCCTGTTAGGACGAGCGGGCCCAGTGACTACCCGCCGCCAATTGCAAACCCAACCAAAAAAGAAAACGACAAAAAGGAAAAAAAAGACACATTACTCAAGCTATTAGGTGCTCTTGAAGCAAGCCTTAATCTCCTCGGCATACTTCTCTCTAATCGCTCTCCGGTTAACCTTTTGCGTAGCGGTCACCATACCGTTCACTGGGGTCCATTCCTCATCGCAGATTACCACGCCGGCAACCAACTCCAAGCTAGTAAGACCCTGCTTTCTACCAACGGCAACAAGGTCCTTGAGGGTAGCAGCACGGAGCTTCTCGTTGTTAAAGTAGTGCTCATCGGTGATACCAAGTTCCTTGGCCTTGGCCTTGAGGTTGGCCTCGTTGGGCATGATAATAGCAATAGCACGGCTGTGCTCGCTGTCACCCTGCACCATGACGTTGGTGACAAGCTGAGAGCAGCGGTAGATGGTCTCGAGCTTCTCGAGAGCAATGTACTCACCACCGGCAAGCTTAACAAGGTTCTTGACACGGTCAATCACTCTGAAGTGACCAACCGAGTTGAGCTCACCAATGTCACCAGTCTTGAACCAACCATCAGGCGTAATGTTCTTCTCAGTCTCTTCAGGGTTCTTGTAGTACTCCTTGATGACAGAGTAACCACGGATGTAGATCTCACCCTGAGGAGGGGTAGAGGAGGTGAGGTAGTTGAGCTCGGGGATTGAGACAAGCTTGACCTCAACCGAAGCGGGAACGGAACCAATGTGATCGGGGGTGT